>WJSG01016059.1:0-10169 GCA_016618145.1 Sanghuangporus lonicericola | reverse complement strand
GCGACGTGCTTTCTGATACTGATTGCCTGCATATTGACAGGAATTGTATCGCTCCTGCATGACGTTGCGCCCCAAGATCGTAAAGCTCATTGACAAGTACAGTCAGAAGCGAGGTTAGTGCTTAACGTCTGACGAAGGTTACTGCAGGTTCTGACATATGTGCGGACAGCTGACCTCGTTTCCATGAATGAGACTTTCGTGAAAGCGCGAACGATATTTGACAGAATGATGGAGGAGAGCTTGGCGCGTCATACAGGAGGTACGTTGCGGGTACCCATCTCCTGCATCCCTAGACTCTGACAATGTCGTAGTATACGATGGTCGCCCGAGCTATATCCCGACCTCGAGCCAGTCGTATATAGGCCGTCCCGATTCTCGCGCTCGTCAAGATTACTTGCCGCCTGGTGGCCCTGCACCTCCAGTCGCTCCTGGAGGTCCTCAAGCGTACGGATGGAACCCCACTGTCTACGAACAGCCTGGTTACAATGCATACCCCGCCGCACCCGCCGCGTACCCCCCTCTGGCTGATGGTGCTTNGCATACCCCGCCGCACCCGCCGCGTACCCCCCTCCGGCTGATGGTGCTTATCCTCCTCACGGTGCTCCGCCGCCCCAGCCACCATACGGCGACCCGAGCGCGTACCCCGGCGCTCGTCCGCAATCTGTCTACAGCCAAGTGCCGCCTCAGGGATACCCGGGTTCCAATCCGTACGGTGCGCCAGTCGAACCGCCTGTGCAGCAGGGATATCCCGGTAGCCCCGCGCAGCATCATCCGCACTTGGGTGCTCCTCAGCTTGGTCCTCATGTTGGCCCAGAGCCGGCGCCGCAACCGCAGATCTACCCCCAGTCTGGTGTTCAGCCTGAGCATTACCAGCCCCAGGTTTATCCCCAGGCAAGCGTGCAGGCCGAGCCTCACGTTCAGCCGCAGTCCCCAGTCCTGCCTCAGCCCCAAGTGCAGCAGCAGGCGCAGCCTCAGTCTCAAATTCAGCCCCAGCCCCAGCCTCAGCCCCAGCCTCAGTCTCAGTCTCAGTCTCAGTCTCAGCCTCAGTCTCAGTCTCAGCCCCAGCCTCAGTCCCAGCCACAGGAGCAGCCGCCTGTACAACAGCAATCCGTGCAGCAGGCGTCACCTCAGCAGCAGCATCATACACAGGGTGGCCCGCCCTATGTTTACGACCCAAACACGACGTACGCCGACCCGAACGTGCAGGCTTGGGCGCAATACTATGCGCACGGAGGCACAGATCCCACAGGCTCCGTCTACTTCGTCTCCGTGCCAGGTGTGAAGGAGGGGCCGCCCCCCGCCTCCCGAACTCAGTCCGTCGACTCGGTAGGCACGCAGGACTCCACACCCACTCTGGTAGGGCATGCCACGCAGATTGCCCCGCTACAAATCAACAAGGCGCAGCCCGCCGACCAGCCGCAGCCGGGTGCGTATGGCGCGTCGCCGTATGCGCCTGGTGGCCCTACTTCGCCGGCCGCGGGCGAGGGTCCGCCCGTCGCTGGTCAGCCTTTCTACGGATTGACGAACCAGTTCGCGGGGTTGGACATTGGTGACGGGAGGAATGGACAGCAGGGTGTGGGTGCTTCACAGTAGTATGGCTGGAGTAGTTTGTGTGTGTTTTGTCTTGTAGTGCGTATATCTATGCTCAATCTTTTGGTGGATATGGTGGGTTGCCCGTGATTTGGTACACGCCGAGGGTGTTAAGCAACGCCTTGCTCCTAGGAGTTGTTTGAGAGGGGGTACCCCTCCAGGCAGTGAGGTAGCGAACATTCAGGCATCCCGAGAGTGATATGGAGCTTCCGAGGGAGCCTATGCTTTTGCCACGTACCGGTCCGCAAAGCCTCACCAGGTGTTCCTGAGTTCATGAATGCCCGTGAATCCGGCAAACCTGGTGATATACTTCAAGGCAAAAAAAACAGGATGGTGCATTTAGTGGCTACTGNGCCACGTACCGGTCCGCAAAGCCTCACCAGGTGTTCCTGAGTTCATGAATGCCCGTGAATCCGGCAAACCTGGTGATATACTTCAAGGCAAAAAAAACCGGATGGTGCATTTAGTGGCTACTGAAATATCGACATGGATCCAGACTCACAAACATACGACATTGCCCGGGTCTTCGCTTGCATCTGCGGCTCGCACAAATGAACGAGTGAAAACGAGAACTAGTATGAGCATCGAAAAATGCTCGGAATGAGGATCGAACTCATGACCTCAGGATTACCCACACGACGTGGTCATACGTAAGTATGAGACCTGCGCTCTAACCAACTGAGCCATCCAAGCTTGAGACACCATTTCATAAAACAATAAATATATACATTGAGTTACCTTGTCAATGTTAACCTCACCAGGCNGAAAAATGCTCGGAATGAGGATCGAACTCATGACCTCAGGATTACCCACACGACGTGGTCATACGTAAGTATGAGACCTGCGCTCTAACCAACTGAGCCATCCAAGCTTGAACTACCAGTTTAGGAAACAATAACTATATACATTGAGTTACCTTGTCAATGTTAACCTCACCAGGCGCTACCANTAAATATATACATTGAGTTACCTTGTCAATGTTAACCTCACCAGGCGGCGGAAGACTGAAGGCTGGCTGAAGCCATCTCTTTCACTCATTACTTGACTTGACCCATAACCACGTAGGCTCATTGAAAACGACGTCCCTTCCCGTATTCACAGACAACAATATTCTGCTCAGTAAATGCCGAATGCTCTCCCTATCTGGCCGCTAAGTTCAACATCCGAACGCCACGCACTGGAGCCTCGTGTACCTGTGAAGTCATCTCGCAGCGTCGGACATCCTGTGGTTGTCTCTCAACGTCCAACCTGACTTCACAACCTCACAAATGGCCCCTCAGGTCGATCTAGTCTTGGTCTTCCGCTCATCTCCAGGCAAAGTGCTCTCAAAGCCGCAAGCTAGGGAGAATGCGCGCCAGGCCACCCAACAATACACGCGGCTCCTTGAGGTCCTCAAGAACGGCCGCTTGCAAGCGGTCGGGAAGCGAGGCGAAAAGGAGGGGCAGCTGCTCGTGTTAGTTCAGTGTCCGGAAAGCACATTGGCACGCCTGGTTCAACGCGAACGGTGAGTGTCGCCTTGTCCGTGAACATTTCCGGACCGAATAGTCAATCTTCTCGTGCGACGACATTCGGCTATGTAGCCCTCTCAGGGCAGAGATGCGATGCTGCGACGTCCTTGTCGACTTGCTCCTCAAAGTTTGCGAGTCGCTGCCATACATATGCAAGTCGTCGTATACCCAATGACGTCACGTATGAAGCCAGAGTTCCGCGTCGTACAAACACTGCATTGCTCCCAGGGCGAGCGTGTATTGTTCGTATCGTCTTACTGACTTCCCGACAGATACTCAGACTTTTTGTGCGGACTGCCGGCCACCAATCCTACGGGGACCAGGGACCTTGCATCTGAACCTCTCACCCCCGCAGACAGGCTGCGACTGGTGTACACGTACGTCACCGCCACCCTCGCAGACGGAGGGCTCGGTGTAGCACCGGGCTCATCAAATTGGGACCGTGTGGAGTCGGTCATGGTTCTACACGACCATGAATTCAATGAGGCCTGGATCCGCGCGTGGACCACAAGACAGCTTGGGTTTGTCAAATTTGACAAGATTCGCGAGCAAGTAAGCACACAATTTATTGCTACATTGAATCATCCTGACTTTGTGCAGTTCGGCGAAGCCGTGGCCATCTACTTCCACTTCCTCTCCTT
This sequence comes from Sanghuangporus lonicericola, assembly GCA_016618145.1. Lineage (NCBI taxonomy): Eukaryota > Fungi > Basidiomycota > Agaricomycetes > Hymenochaetales > Hymenochaetaceae > Sanghuangporus > Sanghuangporus lonicericola. Next base: position 6,430 of record WJSG01016059.1, on the reverse strand, counting down.
CTACACCAAACACCTCCTCTTTATCTCAGCTGTCGGAGTCGGATTCTACTTCTTCGCCCAGCCATACTCCACCATCTACTCATCCATTCTCCTTCTTTGGTCGATCACCTTCGTCGAATGGTGGCGCATCAAGCAGAGGCAGTTGTCGGTGCGCTGGGGCACTAAGGGCTCATTTCGTGTTGAGAAGCGGAGAGCGCAATACGTCCCACTTCCCTGGTGGCGGAAAGATCTCAGGGCGCTCGCAAGCTTGCCCGTCATATTGTTTTTTGCATCCGTGCTCGCTGTTCTACTCACCGGCATATTTGTCTTTGAGGCTTTCGTCACCCACCTCTATACGGGTCCCGGTCACAAGCTCATCGTGAGTCACTCAAGCCTTTTGCTAATGAGCTTGACGTGACCTAACGTCAGTGCAGGGATTCAGCCCCACAATCTTATTCGTCGCTTTGGTTCCCCGGCTCCTCAGTATCTACCACTCGTATGCCATCTCGTTCACCAATTGGGAGAACCACGCCCACCAATCCACCCACGACGCATCATTGACTATCAAGACGTTCAGCTTGTCCGCGATTGTCGCCTATCTCGGGATCGCATTATCCGCGTTCGTCTACGTGCCGTTTGGGGAGGAAGTCATGGCCGCCGTGCAGTACTACCTCTTCCACGACAATTCATTCGCTAAGACCTGGGTGGGCTCGATCCTCGCATCGCTGTCAACGAACGTCACGGCACCATTCAACACGACTTCCACGGGCAAGGGCGACAATTCCTCCATCCCGCTGACGAACCGGACCTTCTGGGAGACGGACAGCGTCAACGCCCGGACGAAGCTCAACCCGAAGCGGCTGCAAGATCAGATGTTTGCATTCACGGTAACCAACCAGGTGGTGAACACCTTCCTCGAGATCGGGTTGCCGTTCATCCTGCGCGCAGTCACGTCCGTGCGAAGCGGGAGAGGCCTCTCGCTTGCCGCGCCGGCCGCAGGTGCTGCCAGTAGCAACGGGAACGGCAAGAAGAAGCGGGTGATGTTCGAAGATCAGTCGGGCAACCCGGAAGCAGAGGCGCCGGATAGTGAAGAACGCGAGTTCATGGACCGGGTCAAGCGGGAGGTCGCCCTGCCGCCATACGATCTCTTCGCAGACTATAGCGAAATGGTTACGCAGTTCGGCTATGTGTCCCTGTGGTCTACCATTTGGCCCCTTGCGCCAGGTACGTCCATACTGCGAGTCTATCAATCGAGTCGGTGTTGCTCATCAGCTCTTTCTTCAGTTATGTCACTAATCAACAACTGGTTGGAGTTGCGGTCCGACGCGTTCAAGATAACCGTACACGTCCGGCGACCGATCCCCACCCGCACGGACACGATTGGGCCCTGGCTGGACGCGCTCACGTTCCTCACCTGGCTGGCGGCGCTGACGAACTCGGCACTCGTGTATCTTTTCCGGCCGTCGAATCAGTGCAAGCCGGTGGGCACATCGCTCTCACACTCGCATCATCATTTGAGCAGCCCTGACTCGTCGGCGGAGCAGATGCTGAGCTCGGCGCTGCTGATAGCGCTCGGGGCCTCGCACGGATACATCCTGGTGCGCATGCTCGTGCGGCACACGCTGGAGCGCGTGCTCTGGCGCGGGAGCAAGGAAGAGCACGATGCGGAGCGGATCGAGACGGTCGTGAAGGAGCAATACCTCCGAAGCCTTGGCGTGGCCGACGTGGTTAACGCAGAGGAGAAGGCGGTTCAGGGCGGTGACGCGGGGCGGGCGGGCGAGTCGTCGCCGTTTTGGATGCACGACGAGGGGCTTGACGAGCTGAGTCGGGAAACGAAGGATGCATAAAGTGCGAGTAGGTGCGAGTGTATCAGCAAGGTGCTTCCAACTTCCGGTTCTTCATACTTGGTCATTCATGCTCCGAATGACACTTACGTTAGAATGTGATGAAATGTCATGCTGATATGGACTGTTACTAGGCTCGGGTGTTCCGTAGTGTATGTCCAGTCTGAAATTAGCTACTGTATTCGGTGTAGTTTGCTGCATCAGGGCTGCTCAAATATTAGCAGAAAAAGCACATTGTTGACCGAATCAACAGTACTCCTCAAGCTTTCCTTGCTTCAGCTTCGTACCGAGAAGTACTGCTGTTGATACAGGTCGGTGCCCCGGCCAATACTTAGCCAGATGAGTCAAGCTATGTACAGTAACATAGTCAAGGTCGGAGAACATGCAACAAGGGCTCCAGGAACCCGATAGCGCTGAGGACCAACAGACGCTGGATCATCGGCAGGCCCGGCTTCTTAATTTTGCGGATTATCGACTCTCGTGAAGAAAACAGTGAGCACCTGTGAGCACTCATTGAAGGAGAACAATATGTTCCTTATGAGTCGAGCAGCTCAATGTACAGAGGCCCTCTTGAAAGCAAATTGAAAGCATGCAGTGTGGTTGGCAGGCGAGCGCGTCGGGAATTGCCAATCCTGGGGTGTGGGAATAATAATTTCGGCAGACAGGCACGGAAAGCGGAGCGGGATTTGCCCCCGACGACGACCACGACGACGACGACGCAGCGCGCGCTCTGCCCACATTCCTTTGCTTCTCGCTCTCTGACCTGACAACAGTCCTTTCTCGCTGTTCGCATATACTGTCCTTGCTGCTCTGCGCCTGCTGCTCGCTGTCGTTCTTCGTGACGGAAATACCATCTCGACGCGCTCGCCGCGTCCATCGCCATCCCTACCCTGCACGTGTTGATTTTTGACGACACGCCTCGCTGCATACTCGCTTCAGTCTTCGTGTTCTCGACCTCGCTGGAACGCCTTTCATTTTGAGAGCAATTATGTCGGTGATTTCTCCTTCCCCCGGCCAATTCCCGCATCTCTCACACTCTCCGCAGGCTTAATTAGCCGTGCTACTCCCGTTTCGACGCCCTCTACATAATTGTTCGTGACCCTTGGCACTATTTCGAAGGTGAGTCGGCCTTCTGCATCCGCTATGTCGTGTGGTACAAGCCTAGCAATTATTCACTGTGCTCTCCCCTTCCCCGTCGTCGTAGCATGTCGGCCCAGTACGACCTTTCCCAGCCTGCAAAGCAGGCCTACCCTATGGACACCACAAGACTGCATATGGCCAGCAAAACTGCGTCCTATCTCCCTCCGAAACCCAGTCGTGGCACGTCCTCCACCCGGGTACCGTTTGAGTCCACCTCGCTTCCCCAGACGACGTGGCTCTCAGATGCTGGAGACTTCGAACCCCCATCTCTCGCGTTCTCATCCAGCGCTCGCTCGCAGTCGCGCCATACTCCGAGCCCAGTCCCCTCTCCGTCGCGGTCAGTTCACCCCTCGCGGTCCTTCACCGCCCCGGGTTCGCACAAGTCGTCGGGGATGTCGTCAGACCGCGACGCCAGCGGACACTTAGACATCAAGCGCCTCATGAGCAAGCCTGCGAGGCAAATGCCATCGGGCTCTGTCTCGCTTCTTTCCGACTCCGAACGCTCCGTAGACGCATCGTCGAGCCGAATGATCTCGCGCCCTCCCCTTTCCAAGAGCGCGACTGCGTCCAGGGAAAAGATGACTTTGCATGTTAACACGACTGGGTTACGGTCTTCATCTGCTCCTCGTCAGGGTCACGTCTCATTGCCGGGGACCCGCTCTTCGTCGGCCTCCCGCCCTGGCCATGCATCCTCCCCAGAGCGCAGGCCTGCCATTGGAGACGGGCAGCCCGGCAGACCACGTAATGTGTTACGTCGTCGGACAAGTGCGCGCTCGAATCCTACCACTCCCAGCGCTGCTGTCATGCATGCGCGCGCTGCGACGGACGAATCCCTCCCACCTAGTCGATCTTTGTCAACGAGACATCAGCAGACCTATCTCCGTGATGATATGCCGTTTTCTGCCTACTACTCGACCCGTCCACCCAACTCCCCCTCTACGTCCGCAACGCGTCCCAGCACATCCCCTCGAACGAAGGTCTCATCTCCCAAACCTCCGAGGAGTCCGCAGGTTTCGTCGGCGTTAACACCTGCTGGTGCCGTTGCCCTTGCCTACAAGCAGCAGGAGCAGCGTCGGGACGAGCTCGCTGAGACAGCGAGCTTCAACGATGCGTATAGACCGCCTTCCACGCCTATAGCTGCGTCTGCGCCTTCCCCGGCGTCTCACCTCGGTCTAGCGGATGAAGGCGACGAGGAAGGCGGTGGGCCGTACTACACGGTCTTCGGTAGCTCATCCGGACGGCTCGTTGCTGTTGGCAGCCTTGATGATAACGACTGGCACTACGACCCTCGTCCGCACACTCCAGTCGGGAAGCCTGCTGTCGCGCGGAGCCTGTCGCGGAAGGTATCTGTGCCATTCAAACGGGTGGCGGGATCCATCAGGCGCGATCGGGACCATCGAGATGCTGCTGAGCCATACAAGGAAGAACGCGGGGCTGCCGATATCTTCGACGGCACATACGGCCGAAGCAGTCCTTCTCAAACACAGATGAAGGTTCACCGCAAACCCTTACCCCTGGACACGTCTATGGATGGTAGGAACAGCCCGAGAGGTTCACCGAGCCCTGCGACCAAGGGCAGCCCTTCACCACAGGAGGACGGCGGCATGTCCCGTTCGTCGAGAATCAAGGGCAAGGATCGCGAAGACGATATGTCGCCAGGAGGCAAGTGGTGGAAGCTCGTGAAGCGCATCAGCACCGGCGGTCTCCGCGAGAAGTACCAGCACGATCCGGCCCCTCCTCCCGTACCAGCTCTGCCACAGTACATATCTCCAGCGCCTGCACGGACTACCATGGAGATCACGAGTAGGGATGGGCAAGGCCAGGAGGTGAGCGAGAACGGTGTGCTTCTCCGGAAATTCATGCAGTCGCGGGCGTCCTTGTCCGGTGTACGGCCAAACCTATCGCCTCCTTCGAAGGCCTTATCTGGGTCTTCTCGTCCCAGCACGAGTACCGGTGCCGTTGGCCGACCTTCAACAGGAAACACGATCAAGAGCCGCGCCAGTATATCGGGCCATCGTCCTGGTACGGCTACACGTTCCTCATCGCCTGGCTCGTCAGACTTGGCATCGTCCGGCTTCTTCAGAGACCCCCGCACTCCCTCTACTCGATCCTCAATCTCCTCCATGGGTGAGGAGATTCCTCCCGTGCCGAAGAATGTCGGACGATACATTGTCTCGCCTAGCGAGCTGTCGCGCATGACCAAGCCTTCACCCGAAGGCGTTCCACCGTCACAGCCGAAGAGCTCCCAAGGGAAGACTCCGCGCACGCCGAGTCGCTCACATACGGCTCCCGCGGAGATGTTACCACTCAAAGAAGTATCCTCCCCGGAGGATCGACCCGTTGCTTCCCTTCCTCTTCCTCCCCCTCGCCGAGCGGCNGAGGATCGACCCGTTGCTTCCCTTCCTCTTCCTCCCCCTCGCCGAGCGGCCACTACAGGATCCGCCGCTTCTCCCCTTGCGCCTTCGTTTAACGTCGAAGATACCATCAACAATCTGATGCCCCCTCAGCCCTCTGGCCCGCTCCCCTTGACTGAGTTCGGGATGAGCGAGCCTCCGCCGCGACCCAAGCGCAGCTCACGTCGCGCGCTTCCTCCTCCCAATGTCGAAGTCCCTGACCGCTCGCAGTCTATGTCTGCGGCGATGACGCAGTCTCCCGCTACGCCACGTGGACCGCCCCCGCAGGTTCGCGTGGACATGGATATGGTTCGACAACCCTCGGTCGGCGCGATGAGCTACGCATCCACTGCGAAGCAGGTCTCGACCGGCTCGTCGAATTCCCCAGCGTCAGCGTTATCGCCGCATTCGAACTCTCCTGGATCTGCGCTGTCGCAGTCAACGTCGCCGTCGTCTGCGGCCTCGAAACGCTCTCCGCTTACGTTCCGCGAAATGGATAGCCCGCGGCAGAAGCTCTCGGAGAAGGAGAAGGCGGACAAGTGGGAGGACTTGCTGGCGCGCAGTGCGCAGGCGGGTGGGACGCTGCACCTCGGAGAGTCGCAGCTCCTCTCCGAGAGCGCTGATGTCAGCGGGGACGACTCGTTCTTCGACGGGTCTGATTCGGACTGATGGTATGCGCAGGTATGCGCACGGTGAAGACGAGCGGGGCCTTGTCTTACCTCTGTACATATACACCACGCATTTAGGTCCGGAAATAAACCCTACTCTCGCATAGTCGCTTACTTCCCTTGTCGCTTTAATGATATCTCGTCCCCTGGCGTGTACATAGATACATACCTTCTGTACAGGGCGGAGACCATGCTAATGTCCACGTCGTCTCCTCTTGTAACGCTATTCGCTCTCTTCTTCGAGTATACCCTTCGCTTTCTGCTACCAGTCGCATAGCTAGCCACCCTCACGCACCATCGTCTCGGTACTGCACATGTTCGACCATGCTGTCTATGCCGTACACCCATCGCAATGCAACTCATCCCTTTGCCCCTCCCGCTGCCATGCCCCACCATCGTGGTGGCC
>WJSG01016045.1:0-15010 GCA_016618145.1 Sanghuangporus lonicericola | reverse complement strand
AGACAATAGCGTGAGGGGGACCATGGGAATCATGGTGATCGAACAATAGGATGACTGGGAAAGGAAATGAATAGTACCGGGGAGGCTGTTCGTAACAACCTGACCTTCCGTCGCCGGGGACAATCGGCACCCCCCCCTCCTCGTCCACCATCCCTCTGCTACTTCCCATACCCGCCACATCGATTTCGACGTCCACGACATCATCCCATTCGTCTTCTCTCCCCGTACCGTCGCCGCTCGCACCGCTTAGTGTAACTGTCGCCGTGGTCCAAGGCACCTCTCCCCACACACGCTTAAACATCCGATCGAACGCTCCGAAGTACAACACCCGGTAACGATGGCTAGTATAGTGGTCTCCCCCCCCGACAAGATAGCTCATGACCTGTTGGTGGCTAATCTCTTGTCGAGAACGCATCCGATTCACTGTCATCGTTAGCGCACTCCTGGAACGCGCTACCACCGGCAGTTCAACGTGATCAAACCTTTCCGAAGCCCTCTGTATCGCGTATAAGAGCGCAGCAAGTCCGACATGCGTCGGTAAAGCCGCTTTCGTTATATAACCCGTCACATAATATAGTAAGGCCTTCGCTCCCTGACCGGAGCCGATATGCTTAATGTCCATGTTCGCCTGCAGCAAAAATATCACAATATCATTGTAATTTGCGATGCGAGGGTGTAACCTGCGCAGCAGGATCGAACCCGTCTCTTCATCCACCGCAGTTTCCGCCCTGGTACTACCATCCATCCGCATTCGACAATGCGCATCATCACGAGGGTCCGACCGACGTAAGTACTTCCAACAGGTTTCCGTGTGCTCATGCCAGTTAAAAGCCTTCACCAGATCATTCACGACCCTCTCAAACTCCTCTTCAAACTCCTCCTGCGGCATTCTAAGCATCGAAGGCAACGGCAGACACCCCGGATGCGCTCGTGCATCATCTTCAAACCGTGGCCGTGGTAACGCTACGCCGCCCACCTCCCGCACTACACTACCTGTCCCGAGGAGCTCGCTCTTTATAATGGACTCCAGCCAGTGAAACATATCTTGCTGATACTGTTCCGAGTCCACCATCAGTTCTCGCATCCTCTGTGGCGACGGGTGACCTTCTAACCAAATCAACATGTGGCAATGCAGCGTTCCTCGTCCCTGAGCCTCAACCGTCCCAAAGTACGCAGAGCAATTTCCGAACAATCCGCGACCGGGCCGACCATACCTCAAAATGACTTTCACGAAGGCGTTCATCATGGTATTGAAGAACAGCGCGCACGCCACAGGGTTACGTGCTGCGACCAACTTCCGTTGCCATTCAGTAAGCTCCTCGCCGACTATCGCATCCTCTAAGCTCACATTGTGCCCCGCAAACAGGCGCACAAGAGGATGGTTAACATCCGATGGGTTCAACGTCACGAACAGTGCAGGTGTGCCCTTAAAGTTCACTAGACTTCGTATCTCATTCCGCAGAGTCACCTTATACGCCGCAGTTCCAGGCAGGTCTCTGCCCACCATACGTACCTGTCCCAGTACATGCAATACTGACCGTTCCTCCACGTTCACTGGCTCGTACTTCGGGTCACTCTCGTAGAGATCTATCAGTCGCTGTAGAACATTCACATCTATGTTGAGTAACTTCCGCACTATCTCCTGCTGCTGCGATACTTTAACTCGGAAGTTCACAGAGTCGCACGCCGCTTTCTTCTGCATGATATTGAAATAGACAAAGGCGAAGTCGGGGTCCCCCGCGAACGGATATCCATGAACTTGCAACAAATGTGCAAGCTGTTCGTCTAACGTCAACTGGACCTTCCGACTTGGTTCGAAAAACCCTCCAATACCCCACGGATCAAGATGCGGGAACAACCAACTGAGCAGCCGGGGATTTCGGAAGTCAGGAACAAAGTGACTGCCAGCCTGTGAGCGCACGAACTTTCCGCCCATCAAACAGTGCTTCAGAGCTCTCATCTTCATCTGTCTGTACGTCAGGGCAGTCTCGTCACCGTCAGTATATCCCACGTTCTCCATCAACATCTCGTCATCGTCGCCCGGCACGACGCTGCCATCTCCACGCGTAGCATAATCCCCAGTCGCTCCCCGTATCGCCTCTGACTCCTCCAAAAATCCGATCTCCATGGCACACGGAATTCCTACATCTTCATCCGCCTCTTCGGCACGGAACAGCAGATTCATGTTAGTCTCACTCAAACCTCCAAAGTCCGGCGCGCGCCTGTAGTGCACGTTGTGTTCCGTGAGGAACGTGATCATTCTCCGCACCCGGGACTTCCGCACGAGCACGGGCCCAAGACGCGCAATGGTGTCCTTGCTTGGCTTCGTCCTACCAACAAACACAGTGCATACCGTGTCTCTCAGTACTTCAGGAGGAGGAGGAAGAACGTCATTCAAGTGAGTCGCGTCCTGCGGCATCACCACCACGTTCCCTTTGACGCATCTCTGAGATACTGCAGGGTCGGTCCCGAACATAACGTGTCCCTTCAACTCACTGAATCGAAAGGATATCTTACTCGCCCGTGCACGAGACACCAATACCCTCTCGAACTGCGTGGTGTCCTTGAACGCAGCCATCACATCGCAGGGCAGCTCGTCATATCCGTAGTACAACCAATTCGCTAATGCAAACTTAGGCATCCGACCTTTTCCGCATAATTCACCCTCGCAAGCCCCGCAGAGACTTACAGCTCCGACAACCCATCATTCCGTCATACCACCGGGGTGAAGCAACGCCCGTCCATATAACTCGAAGTCATATGTCGTGGGGTATACCATCGCCGGCAAGTCTTCGTTCCGTAGCAATTCCAAGTTGAGATTGTTTACATCGACCCGCCGAATCTCTTCTGCTTTCGTCTTTCGACCACAGACAGCACATACTTCCAAACGCAGTCTAGCTGTAGACATCAACTCCTGCCATTTCCCAACAATCCCTCTTCTCAGTTCTGCACTCGCAATCTCCAAGTACTGATACTTCTCTCCCTCAGCCGCATCCGCTTGGAGGACCGCTTCTCGTCTGACACGCTCCACGTACTCTTCACTCCGTTCATATCGCAACGTCCGCATAACCACAACGACACCCATACACCGCTCGTCACATAGGTGAAGTCCTAGCGTATCTCTCAACTCCCGCACGTTATCCCGGTTACTGACACGAACACGATGCATCGCTGCTATAGACCTCAGATCACGCGCTCGCCACATCTCGTACACTCGGAATAGATCCGCCAGCTGACCCGAGATCAGTATGTCATCCTGTTCAACGCCCAAATCCTCCAAGGCTACGTCTCCGACCCGGAGGGTCTTCACGAACGTGTGCGTATAGTTCATATTTACCTCACCCTCGTCCATCCAGTTCAAGCCTAACTCTCCCGACACACTAACTGTTACCCGTGCTGCCGACAACGTCAACGTCTTCCACTATCTGACTGACAAACAGGATCTTACCCATAAGAAGCTCCTCGTCGCCGAAACCACCTAGCCTCAGCAACTCCAGCACGCCTACATACAGGCAGCTATCGTCAGTGCTCTACATTCCTCCTCTGACCATGCACAGGCTCACCTTCTGTCACCATACCTTCCGTTTCCCTCCCCTCGCCGATCTCCACACCGTCCATGCCCTCTCCCCATACAGTTCCTCCGTCTGCAACTAAGGACATCGTAAGTATAACTCAACAGCACGCACACATTGCCGCTTCGCTCACATTGCAACTGCGTCAACAGCTGCGATACATCTTCCACGGCGGCGCGAATAGTGTTCGAGTCGAAGTCCATGTGTACGTGAGTGTGTATGTGTGCTATTCAGTGTTCGGTGCTGTTGCTCGTTCGTAGTAGGTTATGTGGGGGCCCTCCTCAGCTGCTTCTCCCCTTATATACCATCCGCCTCCCTCCACACTCCCACGGTACTCCTCCATATGCAGTTCCGCGACAATTTCTTGCTACCGCGCTTCTCCTTCCGCTCCACAGACTCCCCAACATTCACCACCACCTCAACTTGCACCGTTGCGTCTTCCCAACCCGCCACCTCGTCATCTGATCTAAAGAACTCCATACCAAGTGCACTACGACATCGCCCCCTCCCAGCCATCGTCGCATATCAATTCCCCTCTACTACAACATTGCAGCCACCCACGCAACAAAGATGAGCATGTTCACTGTTCATTGATCTTTCATGACCACTTACGCACTGTCCAAGGCCATGCGCACGTTAACAACCTGCCACACTCCGTCGACGCAAGGGGCAGCCGTGGGTACTCCTCATGCAAGTCCACACGAAACGGCGCGACCAACGTCTTCCGACGTCCGAAAAACAATGAGTCCCAGTAATCCGCTCCGTCCTGCCACCCATCCTCAACCAACTTGAACCCCCTCCTTTCATACTTCTGCATCGCCTTGATATCCCGCCGTGTCAGCCCCGGCTTCAGGAGGCCCACACGTGCGAGCGTAGTCTTCGGATATCCACAGACACAGACATCCGGTCGGAGGAAGTTCATAAGCAGAGACAACCAGAACCGATTGATCGAGACCAGTGGGTTATTAGCAGGTGCACGGATAACGTCGACGCGACCTCCAGTTCGAGTACGGAACGAACGAACATCAAGGATTCCTGCGCTCCTCGACGGTCTCGCGTGGTCAACCTGAATAGTCGGCACATCCGCTGTCGCGGTCTCTCTCCGCGCGTTCCCGTCTTCGGTCACCACGTCCCCGTTCTGCACGGCCGCATCATCCAGTACCCTGTTATTCTCCTGCGAAGCACTGTCATCATCCTTCCCCGTCGCTTCAGTGTCCACAAGACCGCCTCGACATACCTTACGGGGTATGTGCTCGAACGCTAACCCATCACCGTCCGTAATCGCCACGATGAACTTCTCGAAAGTCGTGTCGGGGAGATATACGTCCAGATCTCCGCTCTCCCACGTCTCCTCCGGCAAAAAGAACCGCAACGCGGCGGAACCCGAGATCACCGCGCCGTGAGTCTTCACCAAGCGGTCAAACACGAAAAGATCGTCGATGAAAGGCTCCAAGGACTCCTTATAGCGACTCCGCAGGTGGGCTCCTACCACTCTGAACATACCGCGCGAGACCCCTCGCCAAACCGCCAACAGCTCGAAATCGCACCGATAAACGATCTCAACCAACACATCCAGAGGCACCCTGCAATCATCTCAGCAACAAACAGGACTCGCTCCGGCGACCGAGACGTACATTATTGGGCCCACCAGTTGCGGACACATGCACCCCTTCAAGTCCGTATTCATGACTTTGCCGCTATGTGAGAAACAACGAATGACAACGATTCCGATGAGTGCTGAGGTATGTCTGTGCTTTCTTCTACTCAGCTTCCATGGTATATATACTCCACTCCACTCTCCTCTTCCGACCTGTCCGGACTCCCCGTTCGACCCTCTCTTTCCCTCCAAATTGACCTCCATTTCGGTCAACTCCGCACTCATGCAGAACTCTGCACTGCTCTGTTCTCATCTGGACAGATGTACGCCTGCCAGATCTTCTCCGTCCCTCCCTCCCCTCATCTCGCCACCGCGCCATCTTTCCACGCGCAGTGCCCGAAACACGGAGCGCTCGCTCTCCCTGTCCATATACCCGCGCTCTCGTCCTCGCGCATCCATACACCACCACATCTAACCATCACATCTGATGTCATTTATATCACCCTCACGCATCGCCATCTCATAGCGACCCATCCTCGCATCTGCTAATTCTTACCATCTCTGCACTACAGCATGATCCAGACCTCACCCGTACTGCTTCACACTGCCGCATGTCATCACACCACCATCGCCCCACCCTCCACATCACAACCGTCTTGTGTCGACAACGATGTCATGAAACACTTCCTGCTCTCGCTTCCGCGACATCCACTCATTCGGGTGGCGACTGAAGTCTCGACATTTGGCCCGCACCTACGCCTCCGGCGCGTGCGCTAGCCTTGCTCTGTTCGAGAACAACCCCTGTCCTCTCCAGCACACTATATAAGCCTCCCTGTCAGTTCCCCGAACCCGCCCAACCCTCACACTGAAGCATTACCACCCAATCGAACACGCTCATGGCTGATCTTGACCCTATCCTTACGCCTGACCCTTCGCGACTTGTCCTGTACCCAATCAAGTATCCATCGGTACGTCCTGTCGGCGGCGCCGCTCCACTAAGACGCTTATATTCCTGTATCTCTAGATCTGGAACGCATATAAGTTGGCCCAGGCTTCCTTCTGGACTGCGGAGGAACTGGACCTCACAACCGACATTGAACATTGGCGAACGAAGCTCACCGGAGAAGAGCGCGCTTTCTTCTCCTTGATCCTCGCCTTCTTCGCAGCGTCGGACGGCATCGTCAACGAAAACCTCGTCCAGCGCTTCTGCGCAGAAGTTCAACTACCCGAAGCTCGCTGTTTCTACGGCTTCCAGATTATGATGTTTGTTTCCCTCACGACATACACCCCGCGTGCTTCAGACTCTTACTCCGCTTGCTATCCTCTGCAGAGAAAACGTACACGCAGAGACATACGCACTGTTCCTTTCCACGCTAGTCACGGACATCGACCAACGCAGGCATCTGTTCTCCGCAGCGTCCGACATACCCTGCATCAAAGCCAAGGCTGACTGGTGCTTTCGCTGGATCGAAGACCATGAACAACCTTTCGCCACCCGCATCATTGCGTTCGCCGCCGTTGAAGGAATCTTTTTCTCATCCTCCTTTGCTGCCATATTCTGGCTGAAGAGCCACGGTCTCATGCCTGGCCTCTGTCACTCCAACGAGCTCATTTCCAGGGACGAAGGTCTACACACCAACTTCGCATGCCTGCTCCATAGCCACTTAACGACGCAAACGAGCACTACCACTGTACGCACTCTCATCCGCGAAGCCGTTAAGCTCGAACAGGAATTCTTCACCGGTACGTACCTACCCTATTGCCACACGTCTCACTGCTTATCCTACCATAGAAGCCCTCCCAATCCGACTGCCCGGCATGAACGCAGACCTCATGACAGACTACATCGAGTTCATCGCAGACCGTCTGCTGCTCAGTCTCGGGTTTGCGCCCCTGTTCAATAAGGACAATCCAGTACGTCACCCCTATTCCTATATCATACCCGACCACTACGAGGTCATCGCTCACACCTCGTTTCCGTCCCATCTTAGTTCCCGTTCATTGGCACCATTGGCATGGACGGCCGAACCAACTTCTTCGAACGATGCGTCTCTGAGTACCATCTAGCGTCGTACGCAGGCGCTGCAGTCCAGACCAACCACGAATTGTACGTAAAACCTACTTCGCAATCACTGACAGTTGCTCATCGTCATTCTAGCTCCACAGTTACACCGTTCTGAATCTCCTTCGCCCCAATTCCCGTCCCCTCATATCGCAATTCTCGTCCCCTCATATCATCCCATCCCCTCGTTCGTGGACATATATATTATATAGTGGTGCTCTTCTCACGTAGCACTAGCACATACTGTCTATAGCGGCATTCGTATGCAGTCATTTCTACAGTGGTGCTCTTCTCACGTAGCACTAGCACATACTGTCTCTAGCGGCATTCGTATGCAGTCATTTCTAAACAGTCGCGCATCACATCTCACCGGTCCCGCCCAAGCAGGCCCACCGCCATCTCACCATCTCACCATATAGCCATATATCGTGTACAGGATATAGAACAGTTCAACTCTACAGCCTGTATACCCATATATAGTTCAACTCTACTTAACGCCCAACCGTCATCTGCTCGTCGCGCAATCTCATCTCTCTCAGCTTCCCGCCTTCAATCGCTCTATTCTCCATCGAACCCCCACTTGTGCAGTTCCCGCTAACCGATACCATCGTCGTGGTATTGAAACGTGATCCCGTCGTCCTACCCCAAGCTAGTTTGCGAAATACTGCTCTAGAGACCTGTCCACTATCGTGTACAGGAACAACACTATTAGAGTTCACTGTATCTAGCATCTGCGCATCTGTACAATCGTATCTCGTCGCCGTGCATCTCCAGGGGCCAGATTGTTGCAACGACGGAATTGGAAGGTCGGTCTGCGACCTAGGCATGCTGCATAAGGTCAGAGTCGTGTTAGCTCGCAGCGAGCGTTTGAGCCTAGCTCGCGCTGACTCACTGGGACCGTTCGAGACGGTCTCGCTGCATCTCGCACAACCAAAGCGAGGCCAGCTCGCATTCCCGTAGAGAGCATCTACGAGGTAACGTGAGAGTGGTCGCGCATACCGAGCGACTGCAACTCTCGTCCCTGACGCGAGTTCAACTCGCACTGACACGGCGAGCTTGTCTCCCATCGCCTCGCATACCCCTTGCGAGGGATCCCTCCCACGCAGTGAAGGGAAGACGGACAAATTTGAGTCGGACCAGGTGGGCTTGGGCCGCGCAGAACGAGCTGGAATTTGTACGTATGAGTAAAGCATGACCTAGTATGCATATGACCAATGGTGTCGCATTATGGCCGCGGCGGGGAGGAAGACGATGATCGATGACCGTACGACTGGACGAAACTCACGTGGCTTCTAGCCACAGACGCGCTCCTCAAGCGGACGCGTCTTATAAGTAAGTAATCCGTACATAAGAGAAACCATGCGCGCTGCTATAAGTTAAAATTTGGTTTGCATACTCGGAGCGTGAATACCTTTCGACTCGGACGTGCTCGAACCAGAGACAGCCAGCGCAAATAAGTACCGGACTGGAGACAAAGCTGGAGGAATCATGAATACCACAGCCGGGATCGCTGGGCTGCAATGAAGGAACCAAAAGAACTTGATTACGCGGATAGTGCAGCGACCTCAGGCTGCGCTGAGAGCTGGACCTTGCCTTCTTCCTCCGCATGCGAGCGCGAGACGTCGTGCAGCTCGAGCTCATCTTCGGACTGTGCCGAAACATCCGGATTGATGAATGCTCCAAGAGACGAGATGAAGCCACCGGTGTGGTACGGGTCGCGCTCGGAGGAACGCACCGGATCGTCGGGGTCGAGTCTGACTGCTGCCAGGTCCGCTTCTTGCAGGTCAATGAGGAAGCGCGAAATCAGGATCGTCGTCAGGCTGCAAAAGGATGATCGCTCGCATGAGCGGGCACTCGCAGCACCGAGCAGTGGTGGTGAGATGCGTACGGGCCGGTGAATATAGTGGCGTAACTTGTGCCCGTGGTGTGGAACCCGGCCAGCTGCCCAAGCGACGATAAATGAAGATTGGAGACGTGAAAGAGATGGTGGGACTTACCGCGGTCACTGAGAATACAAGATGGAGGACGTTGACAGTGAACAGCACTCTGACGACGAGTGCAGTCCGAGTTCGTCAGGTCGCTTTTAATAAGGTTGCTACGGGACGTACACAAAATATATCGTTCCTGAGTGTCGTTCAGCACACTTCGAAGTCCACGGTATCCTGGGAGAGAGACGTACCATCACGCAAGATGACATCTGCAAGTGACAGCCTCTTGTGCTGTCGTATATCCCTCAGGACATTCCTGCTGCTTAGTCTTGACCAGGTGATATATACGAGTATCATGTCGGCAATGATGAGTGGCACCCGAGATGCGATGACGACTGTGCATGTTCCCTTGAATGAGTGTATCATATTATGCATGTGATGGCGAGCCAGCTTACGCCTGGAACAAGTCAATACACGGTATTAGGAGATGTGATGGAGAAGCGAACCTTATGCTAAGTCCCTGCGTCAATTCGGCTGTTACCGTGCAACCAAAGGGCGGGATGATCTCGCCCGAGTAGTTGTAGGCATAATGAACCTGCGATGCCAAGCAGTCTACGTATATTCGCACGGGTCAAGGTACATTCACTACTCACCAGATTGACAGCGACGGGCGCAAGAGATAGAACGAGCACCAGTAAAGCGAGGAGACTGCTCCTGCTCAACACGTATGCACGAAGGGCGGAGAAGACTTATGGTAATACATCAGGTTCTTCGGTCCGATGAGTGCGCGATGTAGAGTATGACTTACCGGCGGCAGGAACGAACTGTAGGATGACGAGTGAATATGTCGCGATGGCGTATAAAGAGCAACTATGACGTCTGGTAAGGCCGCAGTACTCCGATTGGTATAAGACTGTCCACCAACGTCTGTCTTCTGGTGAGCCATTGCGGCAGTACATCGAACTGGGACTGCATACCTTATCCGAGGGGAAAGATGCAAGGTCGACCAACCCCGCGACTTGGTCCAGGACGAATATCCACTTGTTTGCGAAGAACAAGAAGGACGCTCCTGACCGTCTAGCGGTCCAGAAGACTGCCACCTCTCGCTCAAACGTGTCACCGAAGGTATCGCAGAAGAAGAAGACTATGGTGACCAGCAGCATCAGTTTGACAAGGGCCTATCCGTGACGAGTATGACGTACCGGCGGCAGCCACATTGCAGTACCACTGAGTATAACTGTCCACGAGAGTGAGCAAGTGTCGTCCGTGNCGAGTCAGCCGTCGCTTTGTCGGGGTTGAGTACAGCGTGCATCTGTTCGCGGCAGGGTCATGCTTTATGCTCGAGCACTGGGATGCGATGAGCACGGTGGGTGCTGTCAGCTCTATGCGCATTGAGGTAGGACGCAAGCTTGTCGCGACAGCCATGGCATCGAAGTCCATCACATCAACTGAAATCGAAGACGGGTGCGAGCGTGAGGACGCGGTGCCCACAAAACCTTGCAACTGCTTGCCTTGCAGAACACCGTAGCGGCCGGACCGATAGGGCGACCCACAGAATGGCGATAGATCGTTCGGTCTGAAAACATGTCTCGAATGCTTAGACGGTCACGCAGAAAGCGAACATGTCTCGAGTACATACCAACTTTGAGTTCTTATGCGAGGTGCACAGGCGACCGAAGTCAAGAACCTGAGGACGAGTGGATCAAGTCGGCATCTGTATGAACGTAGATCCCGCTGATTAAACCGAGAATCCATGCATTTGAATGGATAGGAGAGAGAACGAGACTTGAGCACTGGCAGAACTCTCGTGAGCGTGCGAGCCAATAATGAGCAACAGACGCAACGGACCCCTTCAAGTTGCAAGCGTATACGTACTGCTTCTTGCAGCGGACCAGTGTCTACATCTTCTAGAGGCGCCGGCGTCTGCGTTGCAAAGCCCTCGTGCTGTACGAGACTTTGTACGCATAAGGCTCGAAAATATGGACTGGTGAACATTGACAGTAACACTGGTCTGAGCATGATAACGAAGAAGAACTCAACTGAACAGGAACGGCATGTGATGCGTCTTCCTCGCCATCGCGTTCGCAGCCTCTCTACAACCGCTGACAATCTGTGTCCGCCGCAAACTCAGAGTTTGATGCTGTATCAAGGCGGCGCGGCTTTTGTGGTCACGGTCTGCTCTGCATCGATGTCATGCCAGACGAAGCTTGATCTCCATACTTCTGAAGGCTTCCTTGACATCAGGAGGGCCGTCAGGACGAGGGACGAGTCGTAGTCATCTGAGTCTGCTTGCGACAAGTCAAAGCTTGAAGCGATCCAAAAGCTCGTCCGAGACTTTGGCGAAGACCTAGGTGCCAGGGTGTCAGTGTCGTCCGAGTGCCACGATGACCATTGTACTAAGTTCCCTACCTGGCCGGCCCGAGAGAAGAGACATGATACTCTCCGCGATAGTGCCGTACTCACGCGCGTCGTATACGATCGGCGTGGTGAATAGATACCCAACATACGACGACCAACGGCTAGTACATCTGACTGCTCTGTATCTACGCGAGGACGTAAGCGTGGATCCGAGACAGAGAGATGAAACTCGAGAGAGTAGTAACATAGCGCAGCTACGAAAGTTGAAGCTGCCAAAATGATACCAGCTACGGGGAAGACCTCGACGACGTAGTGGCGTGGACCCCGCCTTCGTACTCTCCGCTCGAGCCCGAGCCCGAGCCAGTATCCCACTCGAGTCCGTCGTCGGACCGTTCCGGCAGATCCGGGTTGACGAAAGCTCCAATGGAGGCGATGAAGCTCGGGGTGTCGTACGGGTCCCTCGAGGAGTGCAGCGGATCGTCGGGGTCGAGTCGCATGACAGCCTGGTCCGCATGTTGTAGGTCGAGGAGGAAGCGCGAAATGAGGATCGCTGTGAGGCTGCGCGATGAGAGTGGCGGTGAGTGCTCAGTAGACAGACACACTGCGATCATGGCGAAGTGCGGCGTACGGGGCGGTGAATACGGTGACGTAGCTGGTGCCGTTCTCCTCGACTGCGAGCTGCCGAGTGCCCATCAGCGCGAGTCGGAGGAGTGGGAGGGACCACTGGGCTCACCGCGGTGACAGCAAAGACGAGGTGGAGGACGTTGAGGATGAAGAGAACTCTGACGACGGGTGTCCGAGTCCGTCAGGTGTCCAATAAGTTCTGTTCAAGCGGGACGAACATGAAGTATATCGTTCCTGATCCGCATGTCAGCGTCAGTCAGACATCCTCGAAGTCGTTGTTGCGGATGGGCGTACCATCGCGAAATAGAATATCCGACAGTGATCGCCTCTTGTCTAACTGTTGAATATCTCTCAGCGAGCTCCTAGCGTTCAACTTCGTCCAGGTGATATAGATGAGCAGCATGTCGGCAACAATGAGAGGAACTCGCGAAATGACTGTGACTATGCGGTGCCTCAGCTAATCGGATGCTCATGATCACTAGCCGACCTATGCCTTCCCAGGGAACAATGTCAGTACCGACCAACATGCGCGAGGCCATCGAAAGCTGACCTTAGGGAGACTTCCGCTGTCGTGTCGTCTGTCCTGACGCATCCAAATGGCGGGAGTTTCGCTCCAGAGAGCTGATAGCTGTATGCGACCTGAGATGTCGCCCGGTCTGCGTCTATCAAGCTGATCCACGCCCACTGATCCGCTTACCAGATTGGCACCGACCGGCACCAGAGATAAAGCGAGGACGATTGCGCCGAGGAGCTTGCTCCTACTGAGCACGAATGCACGAAGGGCGGAGAATACTAGCGGTGACACATCAGGCACGCTATCCCGAGGACATTGAAGCATCACTTACCAGCCCCGGGTACAAGTTGCAATATCTCACCCGCATACATCGCCTGTTGGAATGAGCCACAACTGCAAATGTGCAAGTCATTCCCCAGTTGTCAGAGCTCTATGGGCGTACACGCCAACCTCTGAGACTTGTGAGACACTGCTATGCAACGAATAGCAAAGACGACGTACTTTATCAGACGAGAAAGATACCACCAATGCGGCCAACGTCATGACGTAGTTCGCCATAGAGATCCATCTGTTAGCGAAGAACAAGAACGACGCTCCTGTCCGTTTTGCGGTCCAGAAGCATGCAACTTCTCGTTCGAGCGTGACGAAGCAGTCGTGAATGTAAAGAACTAGAGGGCGAGTTCGTGAGAGCCGGGGCGAGCTTTCACTCAAATGATCGCACCCGAGGCTGCCACAACGCAGTAATCCCCCGTATATCTGTTCAACGGTGTAAGCAAGACGTACTGAGTCGCACTGAGTCGCACAGAATGATACTGCAACATACAGGGTGTCAAATAGCGCCACTGTTGCAGCAGCAGCATCTGCTTCTGAGGACATGCTAGTAGATGTACCTGAACAAGGGTGAGTGCTTCCAAGCCGTCGCGGTCGAGGGATAGTCGCAATGGCATCCTGGTCACCACCTCCCGCGAGGACTTTAATACACACAGAGAACGACCTGCGGACCAAAGGACAAGGAAGCATGGCGATAAGCATACATCCTGCTTCCCGAACCTGATAACTGCACAGCCGATGGATACTCAGCACAGTGAACGGCAAAGTTCACTGATCAATTTGTGTATGTACGCAGTACGCCGTGCGAGCGGAGCCTCTGGGCATCACCGTAGACTGCTCCGGCATCCTGTGCCCGTTCTCAGGTGCCCAGGGAGCCTGTTATACAGACATGCCAATTTTGTGAGCCGTGCACGACAGAGAAGAACAGCTTAACTGAGGAATGCTATGACGCTCATCTTCGCGATCAAGTTCGCAGTCCGTCCGTCCGTCCTATACCCGGTGCCAGCGCGCGAATGTCCGGCCGCCGCAAAGTCAAGATTGATGACCACCGGGTGCAATGACACGCTTGACAGCGGTGGAGGAGTTCTTACGAATCCGCCAGTCAACTCTGTGGCAGGTGGCCGGACGACCGCGCATTGCATCACTCCGGAGTCATCCCTTCGGTTCGTGCCGTGCAAATTTGAGTGGGAGAGAAGGCTGGCGGGCTCAGCAAAGCGATGTGCACAAGAGCCTGTTTCTAGCGCAGCATGGAGATTCCGAGCACCCGCAAATAGGATGCAGAATGAGATGGGGGATATGTGAGCATGAGCGATGCACGGAAGGAAAAGGTATTGCCGCGCACCTCAGATGTTGCACAAACGTGTCCCTGAGACATGCACCTCATTCGGGTCCTCCCCGTCGCTGCTCGAGGGCTAAGCAATGATCCTAGCTGTCGCAGAAACAGCCCATGACGCTCACGACGACGGGGAATTTCTGTACTAAAAGGTACTCACCACGCAGCTTTCGGCACCCGCTCACGCCCTGCTGACGTGTTTTTCAGATCCCAGGCAACCTTTCATTAGACAACATGTCGTGGCCGGGGAAGCGGTTGAGGTCCGGGAAGCGTCTGTGTACATATCGCTGAGGGCGAGACGGGCAGATGCTGGCAGATGCGGCGAGACCGGGGGCTTGTGCGGTGTGGCATTCGAGCAAGCACAAACGACGGAGAGGGTGCAAAACTGGCTGGATAGCATGTCGAATCATTTGTTCGACAGAATGCACAGAGAGGGTGGTGGCTGAACGCAGGTCGTGAGTTCGCCGTCCTGAACGACCTCAGCCGAAGCGCCTAAACGCGTCTGTGGCGGGAGACCACGTGGGTCGCGTCCACCGAGTCTGCGCACCTTTTGCTCTCGTATCTGCCCTCTTCAGTCCTGACGAAGCCGCGGGAAATTATCGAGGGATTAAAATACAATATACGCAGCGGAAGCCGCACTATAAGAACGTCCACTAAATGCCGATTACGCAGAAGACGATGACGAAGCCGCA
>WJSG01015937.1:0-24559 GCA_016618145.1 Sanghuangporus lonicericola | reverse complement strand
GTCGCGTGTTGGCGCCCACGAGGTCGTCGCGGTCAACAGCGCCCGCGACGTGATCTACATTGTCTTCGCATCTTGTTCGCATCTTCGTCTTTCCCTCATCGCTGTCTTGCTGTCTCTGTCATGGACTATCTGCGTACGCTAGGGTCTGCTGCTGTATCTTCCTTGGTTCAGAAATCGGGTCTGAACTTGCCGTTCTCGCTGGGGCCGAAGGTCACCTCGTTCGACAACAGGACCATCTGGTCTCTATACGACGGCACGAAACGGGTGCGCTGATACTCGCTGACCAAGTTATCCTCGACGACTCATACGATGTACCAGGACGATGGGACGTCTGTCTCTGTGTTCGAATTCGACGCTAACACTCCGGCGAAGAAGAACCTGCTGCCGCTGGCTAAGAACGGACTGCGCAAACTACGGACTATCAGGCATCCTGACGTGCTCAAATTTATGGAGGTGGTAGAGACGGATACGACCATCCATATCATGACCGAACGTGTTCGACCTTTAGGGCCCGCGATAACCGAATGGCAGTCGAAGAGTGTGCAAGAGCGGGAGGCGTGGCTGGTCTGGGGTCTTCATCGCATCTCTGTACGTCCACCCATTCTGTCGGCAAAGATTGCACGCTTGACTTTTTACAGGTCGCTCTGGCGTTCTTGAATGACTCCGCTTCGTCCACCCACGGCAATGTACGTGTGGACTCTGTCTTCATTTCCGCTTCCGGAGAGTGGAAACTTGGCGGGTTTGATGTTTTGAGCAACCCTAAAGATGATGCTGCCGTTCTATATGTACGTTGTTGTATGTACGATCGTCTTGCCTCCTCAATGACAATTGGTGCACGCCCTCAGACCATGGGTGGAATGCTCCCCGACGCCTCAACATACTCGTCCCCAGAAGTCAAGAAGGGAGGGTATTCAGCCCTCAAAGAGTAGTCAAGTTGCTACGCATTGCTCTCATAAAGCTCTGACTATGATTGCACAGGCTACCCACANAGCTCTGACTATGATTGCACAGGCTACCCACAGCAGCGGCAGACGCATATGGCCTCGGTCTCCTCATTCACTTTGCCTTCAATCCAAATCATACACTGCCCGCTACTGCACAACCACCTCATCCACCTCCAACCGCCGCTTCCCGTGGTAATATCCCCACTTCGATCTTCCCCGCATACAAGAAGCTCCTCAACCCAAATCCAAAGGCGCGGCTCACTCCTGCACATTTCCTGGAGCTTGGAATGTCCCAGACCGCAGGCGAAGGCTCTGGGTTCTTCGCCACCAACCGTCTGGTCAAAGTCTGCGCTGGTCTCGACAACTTCAATCTCGCAAGTGAGGCAGAGAAAGCGAGCCTACTGAAGTCAGTCACCTGCTCTACATGCTCTACTGGCCCTCACCCGCTGATGCAACTTCCGCAGGTCGCTGAAGGAGTCTGCCAACTCGTTCCCTACCGAGTTCGCTTCCTACAAGGTCCTGCCTGCCCTCATCTCTGCACTTGAATTTGGAGGCGCTTCGGCAGCTGCGATTCTTCCCCTTGTGCTGCAGTTCGGAAAGGGCGTCTCACCAGAAGACTACCCTTCTGTCATTCTGACGCACCTCGTCAAGCTCTATGCCAGTCCGGATAGAGGAACGCGCATGGCGCTGCTTGATCACCTGCCCGAATACGCAGATAAACTGGACAAGAAGACTGTATGCGACAAGATCTGGCCGAACCTCGTGAGTTAATATACCCTGCACAGCTAGGTGCCGTTTACTCATGAGCCGTAGCAAACTGGTTTCAATGACACCGTGGCGATCATTCGCGAGGCAACGGTTAAGTCCATCATCTTATTATCCGACAAAGTTCGTAGACTAGTGACGGCACCTCGTCACCGAGTTCTCACCTCATTCTTCGTCTTGCCAGTTCAACGAACGTATCATGAACAACGATCTGCTCCGCCACCTTGCCAAGATGCAAGCTGACCCCGAACCCTCGATTCGGACCAATACCTGTATTCTTATCGGACGGCTCGGGCCCTTGTTGGGGTACAACACCAAGCGTAAAGTGCTAGTTCCCGCATTTGCACGGGCACTGAAGGATCCCTTCGTTCATGCTCGCGTCGCCGGTCTGATGGCGTTTATGGCGACGATGGACTGCTTCGACATCGAGGATATCGCGTCAAAGGTTATCCCGAGCATGGCCTTCACGCTTATCGACAAGGAGAAGTATGTCATCATCATGGACGTGCTAGTGCAGGCGCATATAATGGACTAACGGCTCGATAGACTTGTGCGTGACCAGGCGTTCAAGGCCATGGAGCTCTTCGTGAAGAAGCTCGAAGAGCATGCGGCAACCATGGTGAGCAAGGTACTAGTGCTGCGTTGTATTGTCATAACGCCTCGTACAGCCTGAGACAGCTCCCGCCGAGGATGAGATGCCTCAGGTCCAGATCAACGGCTCTACGCCAAACGCATTGGTTAACAGCGCCGCGGGTGCCGCTGGAGCTTTGGCAGGGTGGGCCATAACCTCTCTGGGGAAGAAGGCATGTCCCTCGTTGCTACTCATTATTGTTGTATTCTCATTGAAATTTTTGCAGCTGGCGACAGGGGATCTGCAGACCAGCATGACTGCGGCGATCGGACCATCCATCGACCGTCCGACGTCCGCCCCGGCAGCAAATGCAGCTCTTGCCGGCAACACGTTGACCCTCACGACGCCAGATTTCAGCAGTGGGCCGCCGCCTTTGACACCTACGCTCTCGTCCAGCTCTGGCCCAACGCGCTCACTCACCTCCCCGAGCAAAGGCAAGGGTATGCAGCTGGGGGCAACCAAAGTACTGTCGAATGCGTCTGCGATTCCCGACTGGGCAGAAGAAGCCGCTGCGGAGATGGAGACAACCTCTACCAACCCGTGGGGCAACGGTGACCTGATGGATGTCAACGCGGATGAGGACGATTGGAGTGAGTCTTGTCGATGCTGGACTACTAGTGCTTCATGTGCTTATGTTACTGAATGTGCCAACCCTATCTTACAGGTGCCTTCGAGACCGCTCCCGCTGCCAGCACCGCAGCAGATGACTTCGGTTTCGGTAACGTTCACGCTGATGCGGTTGTCGCAGGTACGTTGATTTCTGCTACGAGTATTTCTTCCGCCGTGAGATTGAAGCACTTTGTGTGGAACAGATTCATGGGACACAACACCGAAGCCTCCGGTAGCTCCACAACCGACTCGCCCAACCCCAGCGCATCGTCCTTCCGTGCCTTCACCATTAGCCAGTCCGCGACCTGGGTCGGGAACTCGATCCATAACGCCATCCGAAAAGAAGGCTGAAGCCGCATATCCGGCATCTAGCACGGCTGGGATGACCAAAGAGGAGAAAGCAGCGGAGATGGCGCGTCGGAAGGAAGAGAGGCGTCAGGTGCGTACTAATGACGTTGTCTCGCGAAAATATGGGGTGTTCTGATGCCAGTGGTGTAGCGTATTGCAGCGCTCAAGGAACAGAAGAAGCACGCAGGCGAAAAATGATCGCAACGAATGTGTAGCCATACTGCAGGTTCACGGCTGTATACCCCGGCGTTTTTCACTGTCTTCTCGGTTTCACTGTCTTCTCGGTATGTACTTACTGAAGTTTGTGTTTGTGGTCTCTCCATGATCGTCTGACGGAGCGGGGAAAGCCATAGATACATTCTCGGCCGATCCATAAAATTATTACAACGACTCGATCGCGCCAGGCCAAAAAGCGGGTCCATCCTTGTTCTCCCGGTACCAAGGTACGTCGTGCGCCAATATCACCTTCAATCTCGGGTTCTCCTTCATGAGCGTCTTCACCCTCGCGATGTGCTCCTCCGCCGCGCCAACATCGTGATGCGTGCAGCCGAAGGTTGGGTGACGGCCGATCTTGGCGTCTCCGGTCAAAAGACTCCAATCATGCACGGAGTCTGCCGCACAGTAGATCCATCCGCCGTCCGCGGAAGTGCGGACGAGGAGGTTCAGATGACCAGGGATGTGCCCGTGACCTGCGTCGACAATGTACAAGCTTCCGTCCCCGTAGAAGTCGAGTGCATGGGGGAAGGGTCCGAGCGCAGGCCATCCCTCGGGGTTCAGGAACGTGGTACGGCCTTCGGGGAAGGTGTCGACGGGGAAGACGGACTCGGGGACCTTTGGGTAGCCGTTCTCGACGAGAAAACGGGCACCCTCGCCCGCAAGGAATTTCGAGGTGGGGAAGAGGGCAGAATGTCCGATGTGGTCGAAGTGGATGTGAGAAATGCAGACGTGGGTTATGTCGGATGGCTTCGCATCGCCTTTGGCGAGCGACTCGACGATGTCGAGCGGAACACGGGTCTCGAAGCGCAGGGTGTTGATTACCCATTGTACGAGGTGAGCGGGAAGCCCCGTGTCCCAGTCCTTGCGGATGCCGAGATCGAAGAGGAACTTCTGGCCGTTGGTCGGATGTTGAACGAGGAAACAGAGCACCGGGAGGTCGGCCTTGACGTTCTCGTCCACGCCGTCAACGATCCATGCCAGGCGCGCTATGGCATGCCCCGCTTCAAGTGCAGATACACGGCAGAAAGTCTGGTTGGGTACGGGAGGTGGCAAGCTCATGGTGTTAGTTCTGCAAGATGCCCGCGTCAGTGCTGCGTCAGTTCGAAGAGGATTAGAGCACACGACGTGCTCACCAGATGATGATGAGAAGGAGATGGAGATGGTTCTGGTCGAAAGTTGGAAGCCCTTAAATACAGGCAAGGTGCGATGCGCTCGGAGACATGCACCATGCTCGTTAGTCACGGCTGACCAGCCATGGGCTTGACGTCCGTTCGTACACATGCAGACGGAGCCTCTGAGGCAGGAAAGCCCTGGTTTGTGTTTCGCGTATCGCTGCGCGTCCTGCCGAAAGATCACGGAGATCGTCCGTGTCGCGTATTGACCGAGCCCAAGACCGAGAATGACACAGCCTGCAGTATATTGACACATCGCTGAGAGGAGGGACGCTTGCGTTGTTCATTGAGGTCTTACTGAAGTCTCGCAGTCAAATGATCTCACACTCGGATGATCTCGCTGCCTCCGTAAGCCTAACTCCTCGGGGAATTTAGGAGTGAATTCAATGACTCTGGTGAATCAGCTGTGAAGTGTCCGAGCGAGCCGGAGGAGGCGGACGGACATAGCTGTTAACAACTTGAAGGGCGGACTTAGCTGAAGACGTCTCTTCGAAAAGGACGAGCCAGTCAGGCAGGACGTCAATCTTCCCCCACAAACCGTTCACATCGATTTGATATGTCTATCCCATGAGCCAGCCTCAGCCTGCTGTGTCCAAGGTTGACCAGCCTTTAATGTACCTCCATGTCAGCCGCACTTCTCGTTGAAGACGTGACTCAACGTGCAGGAGGTGCAGCTTGTATGCCTCCGAATCCTGAGTACAGAGTGAGCACCTGCCACACATCTCGAAGGATAATCAAAGACACGTACCTTTATCGACACTTCACAAAAATGCAATCTTCTCCGGCCAGTACCCCTTTCCTTCCTTCACGAACGGCACGTCGTGGGCGAGCAGCACCGTGACCCTCGGAATGTCATTGACCGCCTTCAGCCTCGCGATGTTCTCCAGCGCGCTCGGCAAGTCAAGATGCATGCACACTGGGTTGTGCCCGATGCCCGCCTCGCCCGTGAGATGGCGCCAGTCATGTGCACCGTCACCAGCGAGGCACGCCCAAGCACCATCTGCAGAGGTGCGCGCCATGACGCAGATGTGACCCGGTACGTGCCCTGGCGCATCGACGACGTACAGACTGCCGTCGCCGAAGAAGTCGAGTGCGTGCGGGAAAGGTCCAAGCGGAGCCCACTTGCGCCCCGATGGATCTTCGGGACTGAGGTACAGTACGCGCTCCGAGGGGACGTCGATGCTATAGAACGTGCCAGGGTAGTCGGGTCCTTGTTCCTCGACAACCTTGCGGGCTGCGCCGCCGATACTGAATTGAGCGTTGGGGAACGCCCTCGGGTAGCCCGCATGGTCGAAGTGAATGTGGGAGATGACGACGTGCTTGACGTCTGCGCGTGGGACGCCGCCACGTTCGAGTGCTGTGGGGATATCGCGTCCTTGGAAGGTGATGTTCATCGTGTCCGCGAGAGCGCGGGCGCCCGTATACGCATCCGTGTCGGGGCGAATTCCAAGGTCAAAGAGGATTACTTCACCGGTACGCGAGTGGCGTAGGACGAACGAGAGGACAGGTAAATCGACCATCTCGCCCTCCTTGGCGGTGTCGACCAGCTGCGAGAGAAGCATGTGGACCTGGCCTGCGTCGATGGCTGATACCTCCCAGTAGGATTGATCGTTGGCTGGCGGTGGGAGACTCATTCCGGACTTCTTCGCGTACGCAGCTAAATTGAGACAGGAAGTTAGTCTCAATGGACTGCCCTGATGCCACCGAGATGAACTCACTGGAAAACGAGTATCTCTGCTGGGTAATTCGTGTTGCTGCGGCATGGCCGGCTCCATCGACTTTATATATCGCCCTCCCAGAGAGCACCTCATACGGCTCGAATAAGCTTGTGCATACAAAAAGTTGGTCAGCTCTCGCTGAGTGCTCCCTTACGTCAGCCTGTGAACCTCGCGAGACGGCATAGTGAACCTTGCGAAGTTGTCATCCATGTGCTAAGCGCTGCCAGCAGGCCATAATGAAGATCGATGAGCGAGCCCGAGGTAGCTCAATAAGCCAGGAAGTCCCAAGGACTCCGCCTTTGATGACAAAGGAGTTGGATAGCGGGTATGAGCGGCGAACATCCTACCACAGGCGTGGCCTCGCATACACAGGCATTTGCGAAGCACTGACTCACTGGGAGGTGGTTAGTGTCTGATCTTCGGCGAGTCTCCCGAGGTTGCTTACAAAGTGCGTTCTTGGTGCGAGCTCATGATTGTAAGCCTCAAGCATACCTGCGAGAGATGAGTATCGTAGACGGTGCGTCATTTTCAGATGTACCTTCGTCCAACGTATGTGCGCGACGATAGTCCCCGGCGGCAGTCCGCTTGTCCTCTGCTTGTCATAGGGCGTTCTGTTCTTGTCGGACAGTTGCTACGGAGGAGATGGTGAATGTGGGACAGTAGCACCCAGGTACGACTCGAGACTTTCGGGAGAAGCTCGGTGAAGATCTAGGGGCCACGGTCTGGACTTCACGCGGGGACTGGCAGCCAGCTCGTTGTCAAACGCGCTCCTAAAGACCCGACCGACACGCGATCTGGTGTGCGTGGTCTGAGTAGAATCAGCACCGGTATCATCATGGTATACAGGAATTTACAATCGTGATATCGATCAAGCCATCAGGCAGCATTGGAGTTGGTCGGGCGAAGTTCTTCTATAGGCACTCGGACCAGCCGCTCGCCTGTCGTCGTCGCGGACGCGTTTTCGTCATCTGCACGCTGTTCGCGTTGTGATACTGAAGGAAACAATGAGCTTGGAAACTTCCGGTGCGCGAAAAACGCGTACAGAACAAGCTGAGGATCCGAAACATATTGGGCCACTGCTCCAGCACCTGTCCGTGAACTACGAGTACGCCTTCTTAGATGGTGATCCGACTGGAGGATGTGAGGGCGCACCTATGCCTGCATCCGCCATAACATCGAAATCATCTCCCAGCTCCTCTATCCGCTTCACGAACTGCGCGCTCGCTCGCTCCAAAGCAGCGACGGCCTCGAACTCTTTCTTCTTCTCCAGCAGCTTTGCTGCGGCTGCTGCGCTGGACACCGAGCCCGGCAGTTGAGACTGTCGATTAGGAGCTACTGAAGCACGCATGTTTCATGTGTGAGGTGACGGGAGATGATAAATTGTGTAAAGCACAGTGCGCAGTCCGCCGCGGTGATAGGAGGAGGGCAAGATGGGCGTTAAGCGCTTGGACGCCGTCCACCAACTTGGAGTTTCAATCTGTCCACCTTGTCACCCGCCATGTCCGTCGTCCGACTGACAATGATTAGGCATGTTCTGCGAGGCCACAGTCAATTGTTGCCGAGACACACCGCTGTTGCAAGTCAACTTCATACCCCTCTAGCCACGCCGCGCGGCACATAGCTGCACTCATGACGCACCTTTCTGAATCTTCATGCACCTGAACTGTCTCCTTCAAGTCCCTTGCTTGATACAAAACTACGCGCTGCGGCCCAGCACCTGTCATACTGACCGGATATGTAACCAGACATGGGCGCGGAGCTCGAGATAACGTACACGGTACCGTGACTCCTTGGGCAGGAGTACTTATAAGATCCCATCGCAGCGGTTATTCCTCATCTCGCAGCGTATCCAACACTCTGAACCCCAGCTGACGATTCTGATGTCGGAAACCACTCCTCCTCGTCAGGACTATCGCCTTCCGACAGACGTCACTCCGACGCACTACGATCTGAAGATCTGGACTGACCTCGAGAGCCTCAAGTTCGATGGGTCTGTGCAGATCCAGTAAGTTCTCCTTTCAAACCAGATACTACTTGCTGAGCTCATTTGAACCCAGCCTGAAGGTGAACAAAGAGACCTCGAAGGTGGTGCTCAACTCGTTGTTTCTGGACCTGGACCAAGTCTCGCTGCATTCGGACGCACTGCATGTTCAGCAGGAGCCTTCTTCCAAGGAGTTTGATGTAGTCCAGCAGCGAGTGGTGTTCACCTTCGCCGATGCCCTGCCGGCGGACTCTACGGCTCGCCTGACCATCGCGTTCAAGGCCGCCATAACTGGGCACATGATGGGTTACTACAAGTCCACGGGCGGTGCGGACGGCAAGACGATCTATGCACTAACGCAGTTCCAGGCAAGTGGCATTGACAAGCTGGATGCAGACGCTCCGCGCTGATCGTTGACGATGTAGCCTACGGCAGCAAGACGTGCATTTCCGTGCTGGGACGAACCTGCAGTGAAGGCCACATTCGCAATCACCATGGTCTCACGAAAGACGACTGTCAACCTCAGCAATATGCCTGCCGCCACCGAAGGACCATACGAACCAACTTCGGCAGACCAAAGCTCATGGCTAGCGCAGAAGTTTGCCTCTCTCGCGGATGCATCGGAGTGGAAGATCACTCATTTCCAAACTACGCCTCCGGTGAGGTTATCAAGGTAGCTTTCATCTACGTCTCCTGTACTCACAAAAGCTTTAATCAGATGTCCACGTACATCGTCGCATACGCAAATGGCCCATTCGAGTTCGTGGAGGGCTCCTATACCAGTCCTCTCAGCGGGAAGGTGCGGCCTCTTCGGTTCTACGGTGTGTGATCTGCGCGTATACTCCATGCCTGCACTAAGCACGGAAGATACAGTCACCGCGGACTGCATCCCGCACGCTCAGTTCGCGCTCAGCACTATGGAGAAGGTCATGCCCGTGTACGAACGCATGTTCGACCTCGAATATCCGCTCCCGAAGCTGGATCTCCTTGCGGTGAGCGCACGTACAGATGTAGTGAAATGGCGACTGCATGCTGATGAGTACGTTCCCGGTAGGCCAGCGACTTCGACCTTGGTGGTATGGAGAACTGGGTACGTCCTTCCGCTGCCCTCGAAACACGATGTCTTATACGGTGCATCTCCTCAGGGACTTATCGTCGGGAGAACCCAGTATCTGCTGCACGATCCGGAGTCGAACGACATACAGAATGAGCAGTCTGTTGCGTCTATGGTTGGACACGAGGTCGCGCATATGTGGTGCGTACAACAAGCCTGCTCCGGTTGGGTGGGCCGGGTTGAACACGCACCTCGACAGGTTTGGCGACATCACTACGATGGAGTGGTGGGACAATTTGTACCTGAACGAAGGTAAGATCCAAATGATGCACGCTCTGACTGCTGCCCTCATACATTCTGAACAGGGTTTGCGACATTGGTAAGCTTGTCACCAAGCAAAAGAGAACACGCCGCACTGACATTGTGCGCTCTCGTAGATGGGCGACAAAGTCATTCTAGGTGTGATGCTCGTTTTGCTCCCAGGCATCTCTGCTGATGCCTTTGATAGAGAAGTAAGATCGGCCCCCGGACAATGCTACGCGGTCGCCCTGACTTGTATACAGGATCTGGCCAGAATGGAAACCAGACTCGGAGTTCCTAGTGACAAGTTATTTCAGTGCACGCTCCCTCGACGCCAAGCTCTCCTCACACCCGATTGAGGTGGAGTGTCCTGATCCGGGCAAGATTCTGCAGGTGAGATCGCTGGACACTTCGACTCCGCGGGATTTTACATACATTGTAACCGTCTCTTCCACTGGCAGATATTCGACGCTCTGTCGTATGCGAAAGCTGGCTCGGGTAAGCGTTTGTGGACACTTGTATTGTTCTGAAGACTAATTTGTTCCGTGCAGTTCTCCGGATGTTGTCGAGTTATGTCGGCGAGGAGCGCTTCCTCAAGGGTGTGTCCCTTTACCTGAAGAAGCATCAATACAAGAACACCGTCACGAAGGATCTGTGGGAGGGTATTCAGTCGGCCACTGGGCTCGATATCCCAAAGGTGATGGATAACTGGGTCAAGAAGGTGAGACCGAACCACGTATGACTTTTCCGCCGCAGAACCCCATGACTCCACGCAGATGGGATACCCTGTCATCACCGTCACGGAGAAAGACGGGGGCATCCACGTCCGCCAGGATAGGTTCCTAGAGAGCGGACCTGCGCGCCCAGGGGACAACGAGACGCTCTGGTGCGTATCCTGCTCGCTTGCGAGATTACATATATGCGGCCCTCTCATCTCTCGTGATCTGGTGCGCAGGACGGTCCCGCTGGACATCGTCACCGGCTCAGCAGACGACAAGCCCATCATTAACAAGATCCTCCTGGAGGAACGTGAGAAGTTCATCCCGCTCGACACGAGCAAGCCGTTCAAGGTCAACGCAGGCACCACTGGCTTCTGTATGGGCTCAATCTATCCCGATCTGCGCACAATCTCACGGAGTCATTGTCTTCCCTGGCAGATGCCGTCAAGTACAGCACAGAGCGACTCGCCACGCTGGGCAAGCAGGCAACGTCTCCCGGCTCCCCGTTCTCGCTTTCGGACCGCATCGGGCTCGTCTGGGACGCCTTCGCGCTTGCGAAGGCTGGATATACGCCTCTCAGTAGCGCCCTCGCATTGGTGAGCTCGTTCAACAACGAGTCTGAATGTGAGTCTCAGTGTCCAAGAATCGCAACCTTGCTCACGATTCCCAAGACTTCGTTTGGGACACTATCGCGACGAATCTCTCTATCATTGCGTCGACGTGGTATGAGCATCCGCGAGTGCTGGATTTGCTCAACCCTTTCCGGATGGTACAGCATTCCCGCCCGACAATCTGTTGAGCAACTCGCTTACGCACTTCGCCGCGCAGGACCTATTCGTCCCTCTTGTCAAGCGACTCGGGTATGAGTCTTCCCCCACCGACCCTCCAAATGACAAGCAGTTGCGAACGAAGGCTGTCGAGCAAGCCGCAGATGCCGGCGACACTATGTGAGCCTTAACATTGAACTCTCTCCTGACATCGTCTGACGCATACGCAGCGTGGTCAACGAGCTCAAGAGCCGCTTCGCACACTTCCTGGAGACAGGGGATGACTCGAGAATCCCAACAGACCTCACCAGGATCACATACCGCATCGTACGCGTCCTCCTCTTGCACCTGCACCTTCACGTGGTAACCTGTGTCTGGACCAGGCCGTGCAAGAAGGCGGGAGACGCGAGTGGGAGCGCGTGAAGGAACTCGCGGTGCAGCCCAAGACTCCTGCGCAGGGCATGGCCGCGATGCTCGCGCTGGGCGCGACGCAGGACCTCGCGCTCGCGGAGGCGACATTCCAATTCATGATCGGCGAGGCGCGCGACCAGGACGCGATGTTCGTCGCGCGCGGGCTGCAGAACAATCCCAAGACGCGCAAGTTCCTCGCGAGGCGGACGAAGGAGGAGTTCGACCGGCTCGAGCAGAAGTACTCAGGGACGTTCACTCTGTCGCGCTGGATCGAGGTGCGTGGGTTGTGAGTGGGAGCAACGATACAATGCTGATGATGTGGCGCAGAGATCGTTCCAGCTGCTGGCTTCCGAGGAGGACTATGAGGAGACTGCGGCATTCTTTAAAGACAGGGACACGTCGCAGTACGACCTGGCATTCAAGCAGAGCTTGGACAACATCCGCGCTCGCGCTGCATGGATCAAGGTACGTCTCGGTGTCAACTTGAAGACGCACCCTCGACTGACTGGGCCTCAGCGGTCCACGGACGAACTCGTGCAATGGCTCGAGCAGCGGCCAGAGTACTGATCTGGGCGTGCATGCTCCGCTATGTCCTGCATCTTACTGTACAATACTATACAGGCTCCCAAAGGAGGTATATGAGACTCACAGCTAGTCCTGCACTCTCAAAGCCGCCTCGCCCGGGACGTAGTCGTCTAGGACTTCGCCCACGAAGCGCTGAACGAGTGGCTTCCAGCACTCATCCGTGAGCTGCATGTGCTCGCCGTCGCACGTCTCCAGCACCACGCGCCCGCTCTCATCCAGCGTGCGCAGTCCAATCCAGTCATGCGTGTACAGCGGCTGGAGGCGCATGGGCACAATCGTCTTCTCGTCTGCGGCGCTGCTGGTATTTACGGGGGCGTAAGAGCCGAACCAAGAGGACTCCTTTGGGACGACCGTCTTGTCCGCAGCGAACAGCACGAGGACTAGCGCGTTGAGCGTGGCCAGGTTGTCCGCATACGTCCCGTTGTGCGACTCGGGGACCTCGTTGTTGACGTCGGCGAGGAAGGTGCTCGAGTTCAAATATGTTTCGAGCTGTTCTGGGTCGCGGTAGTACTGCGCCTGTTGCAGGGCCGTGAGCGTCCAAGCACGCGCTGTACATTCGTGGCCCACTTACCTGCACAAGGTTGTGCTGCGCCCACTCGGTGTACACGCCCCCGCGGGCGGCCCGCCGGGCAAGCTGGCAGACGAGGTCCCACCTCCTGCATGCTGGAAGATCCGAGACACCCATGTGCTGGGAGCCGAAGGTGATGAGGTTGTTTACTGGAGGTGTGTTGTACCTCTCGACATATGCTCGCAAGAACTGTCCTCCTATGTGCGCATGCATCCATTGCGGACTATATCACACCCTTCAACTGAGAGCGACGCACCTTGTGAGAAGCCGATCGCGTCGAAGCCTTTGCTGAGCTCTGTTACATTCGCGAGCTGCCCTGCAACAGTCTCCAGCTGCTCATTCACGTTCCCGAACTTCGCCCGGCGCGTCAGGCTGGTAAGCGACATCGTGGAGAGCGACGACGTACAAATCCCGCCTTCTGGTCCTCCTCCAGGTCTTCGTTCAGGTACACCGAGTGGATGAATAGTCCAGAGTGCATGTCCTTGATGAGCTGCATAAATTCGAGCATCCCGGGCGACGCGTACGAGTCTCCGAGGCCGTGCCAGATGACAAGGGGTCGCCTCGGAGGGTCCGCTAGTCGTACAGGAGTTGTCAATACATAGACGACAAGAGACAAGAGACAAGTGTTCAGCGCAAAGAGATGGACCATGGTGGCTCCTCGACGAGGACAACCATGAACCGGGCGGCAACGCGACCGTCACGGTTCGGATGAGCGCTCCCCCCTTGCCTCCTCCCTCTCAGTGCCTTTCCTCTGCCTGTCCACTGCCTGCAGGCGGATTATATCGCTTTCATGGTAGTCAATCAGTGAACATACGTGGACCTTTGTTACAGAAGGGCTGAAGAGATATGCATACGGTAAGTTACAATTGGCCAGTCAGGCCTCAGGCCCTCAGGTAGCGACCGTCTGTCGACTTGCCCCGCGACATACCCGTATGTATCGCCCCATGATTTCGGTACGTTCATCTGGGCTGACAATATGGCAGGGTACATCGCTATGAGCTAATTCTCTGTTCGCGCCCAATCTCACCGGGCGTATGTTGTGGTCAGCGCTCCGTGCCCGGGTACGTCTCGGCGTCACAACAGGGCTGTCTTTCTCCGTGGAGCTGAACCTGCGGGGTTGCAGGATCTCTCAATTGCAAGCTCACCCCCGGTCAGCGGGGGAACGGTTATGGACATGCCTGGTACCTCGATGTACATACCCGAATGCATACGCACTCCGACGTAACTGCACAATCCACCACTATCATAGTCTTGTCGACTATGCCCATAAAACTCGACTCCTTGTCTCGAGCTTCATCGGACCCAACCAAAGGCTCCCTCTCCATGATGCTCGTCGCACAAACGCATCTCCTCACCGCCATCCTTGCTCTTGTGGCTCTGGTGAACAGGTCGCTCGCCTTCGCCGTCCCTGATGCGGAGGGGCTCGCCATAACCTCGACTTCGACTTCGTCCGTCGCTGCTGCTACCTCGTCTGCTTCTCTGCTTGTTGCCCTCAGTGCACTCAATGCGACCGTTGGAGGCCGGGTGAAGAGAGCAGTCCCGTTCGAGGCCCCATGCTTCTCCATAGTAGAGGGAAAATCCGTCCCTGTGGACGTTGCAGCTTGCAAGGATATTCAATTCAACTACACTGACGCATTTTTCCGCGTTTCCCATTCTGGTGCATATATGCTGGTGAGTCGCCGTTTGTCTTTCATGCCCGTGATCCTTCGTAGAGAGAGGGAGGGGGATGGTGCACAGAAGATAGTGCCATACATGAACGAGGAAGACTAAAGCATGCTTGCAGCCGCAATGGGAGACGTGTCAGTCCTCACCTACGACCGAAGGATGCTTGCTCGATAGTAGCGACCCCGCCAACCCACTGGCGATTCAGGGTGTCAACTGCCAATTAGGCAACATTCCTCAATACTACGTACGTCTCTCCTCCGAGTTTGTGATGACTTCGTGACGTACGCAAACCACATATGGTCTTCAGATTGAAGTGAAGTCATACACGGACGTACAAGCCGCGCTCACGTTCTCGAACTTGACTGGGGTACGTTTGTCGATCAAGAACAAAGGTCACGACTACAAGGGCCGCTCGAGCGGCAAGGATACGCTCAGTCTATGGGTGAGTCCTTTCGTAGGTATACAGCAGACTCATTGGTGACACTTTGCGGCCTAGATGACGAACTTGAGATCCGTACGTGCATCCCTTGCCCCTCCTCGCGATCTTCCTGTTCACCCATAGCCTTCCTCCTCACAGTTCTCGCACAGTTCATCGTTCAGACCTGAAGCATGCTCGGGGAAGATTTACGACGCAATAACGACAGGAGTGAGTTTCATTATATCTGTCAAGACCCTCCCTGGTCTGACTCATCTCTCAGGCTGGCGTCTTCACACAAGACGTGTACGAATACGCAGGCAGCGTTAACCGCACTGTCGTCGCAGGATATCATCAAACCGTTGGCTTTTCAGGCGGGTACTTCCTTGTGAGCTTATCTCGTCTTCCTACTGTACACCAAGGTCTCATGTGCGCGCCGTGCAGGGTGGTGGTCATAGTAACTTGTCACCCGTATATGGTCTCGCAGCGGATCGCGTAGTAAGTCTGGTCTACGGTTGTCTTGGGCGCATGACGTTGACTTCTGCTCGCTCGCGCAGGTACAAGTCAAGGTTGTCACCCCTGACGGCATCTACCGCACGGCGAACGAGTGTCAGAACGAAGACTTGTTCTTTGCTCTGCGCGGGGGAGGCGGGTCCGCGTTCGGCGTTGTAATCGAGTCTACGCACCGTGTAGAGCCGTTGTTCTCCATCCAGGCGTGAGTCTCTTCATCTCTCCACAGTGTGCGAAATCTGACTGCTCCGGCAGTGCTGTTATCACTTTCACACCCTCTGCGTCGACTGACCTGGCGGCGTGGTACAGTCTGATGGTTGACAATTCATATAAATGGGCGAACGACGGGTGGGGCGGACACATTGTGGTACGAAACACGTCACTCTCTTTCGAGGCTTTCTCCTCTTAATAGCTTGTGCATTTCTCAGGGCCCTTCGCTCATCCACGTCACACCTTTACTGTCCAACGAGGAAGCGAAAGCGTCCATGCAGCCCGCAGTCGACTTTGCGACGGCGCACAACGGCACCGTGACGATCGAAGAGCTCCCATCCTATCTTGCGTTCTTCACCAAATACGTCACTTCCGTGGAAGCTGTACGTCTCCCCTTCCTTCGTCTCTTCTCATACCTCTCGCAAGCGGGAACCGACTACTAACCTCCGCCGCAGCGTGTTGGCTCGGAGATCGCGTTCGGCACGCGCCTCATCCCCAGCAAGTTCTTCTCGGTCGCCGAGGGCCGGTCGCAGCTCTCCGCCTTGATTAACGACACGCTGTCCTCCGCGTCCCTATACATCATCGCAGGGACGCCTTGGCTCTACAACGAGACCGCTGGGGCGACGGCAGTGACGCCGGCGTGGCGGGACGCGATCTGGCACCTTGGCATAGTGCCGCAGGTGTTCCAGTATAATGATACGCTGGCGGAGCGGGCCACGCGGTACAAGGCCTTGTCGGAACATATACAGAAGTTTAGGGATCTGACACCGGGAAGTGGGGCCTACTTTGTGAGTATTACTTCTACACCTCGGTAAGAAGCGGGCAGTTTGCTGACGAGAGAGTGCATACTGTAGAACGAGGGCGACGTGTACGAGCCGGACCACGAGACGTCGTACTGGGGCAATAACTACCCGAAACTGCTAGCTGTCAAGCGCAAGTACGACCCGCACGGTCTTCTCGATTGCTGGCAATGCGGTACGTACATGTTCACTGCTCTCCTCCTTGTCGCTCGAGTCACTGACGCGTGCGTTGCAGTGGGGTGGCAGGGCGAGTCTGATGACTTGTACCAATGCTATGTGAAGCTCTGAGAGACTCCACATGGGGTTCTGATACGCGGTCGCAGAGTACAAATGTGGCCTGGATGATGGATGGCAGAGGTTGCCAACCGTGGCAACGAAATTTGTCCTATCGCGAGGGCTATGGCCCCGACAGACTACAGTATCGTCTACCAGACTTGTGTTTCCCCGCCGACCGATATTGCGATTATAATCCCACCGGACGCATGAGCAGACGTCAAACATCGCGCAGGCAAGCGGGCCAGTTCAACTGAAGAGTCTCACAATCCGCAGGCGAGTGGCATTGAATTATGATCCGCGCTACAACTGAACTCAGTACTGGTACGTAACGTCGCCGCAGTCGCAAGTCTTCTCTACTACGACCCTCATGCAAGGCTCGTGTCTGCCGGTGGAGGTCTGCGAACGTATCATCGACGCCAGTCGCCTCGACGGCGATGGAGACTCGGGGTATGAAGTCGACTACTCCACTCTATGCTCATGCACTCTCGTCTGCCGTGCATGGCTCCCGCGTTCCCGCGGCAACATGTTCTTCTGCGTCGTTCTTCATACGTCGCGGCAGCTCAAGATCTTCCTCTCCCTAGCATCGCACTACCCGGTGCGAGAACTGGAGCTTGGCCCGCTGGAGCCCACTCGCTACGGCCCCGACTCAGAGATCGACATGGGGCCCTCCATCGGGCCTCTGATTCGAGCCAACCTCATCAACGGGGTCTACCCCCTAGTCTTCTGGAATATGGTCTGGCCCTATCCGCGGATCTACCTCTCACTCCTGTCGCAACTCGAGTCGGTGAAGATCTTGGAGATGCATGGGATGTTCTTCCCAAACGCCGGCGACCTCCTCGGACTATTACGCTGCTTTCCTCAACTGCAGGACCTGACATGCGAGGGAATTGGCCTCCAGTTTCCCGAGACTGTACATAATAAAAGCCACCATCGCGTCAAAGCTCAGCAATTGCACAGAGTAGAGGTGAGGGTCTTGCGCTCAGAGAAACGTTCAGGGTCTCATTGATTATCTCTTGCAGGTGGATGGGTGCGCTGGTGCTGCGCCCTTCATTCTCAAAAGCGTCATCGGCAGTGCACAGTGGCTCAGAAGCCTGTCGATACGGACTAGTTTCTTCAGTTGGGAACCTGGTGCGTCGCCGCAATTGAGAGCTAAGCACTTAGGAGTGCCGGCTCATTTCGGACTGTCGTTACTAGACGACTACAGCGTCTTCTCAGCCTTCCACACTGTCACATTCCTGAAGATCACTTTGGCGTCCCCTACCGCAGACAGAAAATTGTCGCCTGGTCGTCCACTGCTTTCCCTCTATCGAGCAGGAGTGGAGGGTATCCTAACTCACCTCCCATCGGCTCCGTTGTCTGGGTCGTCTGCGAACTCGACTACCGCAGTGAGGAACATCGCAATCGTCTTCGAGCCGGGCTATGGGACGGTTCGCTACCTGTCCGGGTTAGGAAACCCAGCAGAGCGCGAGGCTTCAGAAACCGGTGTCCACCAGGAACTCGGGCAGTGGTCATACGGGATGGGACGTGCTGCGGCCGTAGAGGGGCTGCTCGGAGCAGGGTTTGAAGACATACTGGTACACACAGACTCAGGACGACTGCGGGCCTCTTTCTCAGGTCTGAAGACGCTATCCATTCGTCTCTGGGACCCTTACGAAAGCGAAGAGCACACGTGGTGGTTTGGTGAGGTTTCGAAGCGGCTGCCGACGCTGCATGCCATGCGGATACTGCACGTGGACGTCAGGGATGACTGTGAGTATCGTGCAACCCTCTTGCTCTCTTGCTGGCTGAGACCTTTCTTGCGGTCAAGGGACGAACGAGAATGGCGACTCTCTGTGGCTTGCCGCGTACTAATTACTGTGCGAGCTCGGCCACCAGGTCTGACCGCGATGTACATGTGTTTGTCAGTGCAACCACGCTACCGGCACGTTCGTGGTAGGACGAGCTGTGGGCTGATTCGCTGTCAATGGGTAACGCCGGGGTGTTCCTCTGCCCTGTCCCTCGGGTCGAGACTGAGGCCACTATGACTAGGACGGCTTCATGCAGCTGCCACATGCCGCAGATGAGGCTATGCCATTGACAGCTGAAGGACGGCATGACGCCCTCTCGTACTTGTCCAAATGGCAACATCATGGTGGGTACTATCGCCACAATCTCTGCCTCTGCCTCTGCCTTGCTCACCTCATCTTCCCTTTCGTCCACCCCTCCATCGACTCCGCCACGATGGACGACTCCTTCCTGCCCATCGAACTGTGCGAGCGCATCATAGACTTTGCAGGCGTCAGCAACCGCAATGACGGCACCGTCGACTATCCCACCCTCCGTGCCTGCGCGCTCGTGTGCTGCGCATGGCTCCCGCGCGCCCGGTGCAGCCTCCTCCACCGTGTCGTGCTCCGGACGTCCGCCCACCTCGAGCGTTTCCTCTCGTGCACGAGCGCCGTGGCACGGACTGCAACTGGCATTCAGCGTCACGTCCGGGAACTGGAGCTCGGCCTCCTGCGCTGGGAGCAGTCCGACCCTGCCTGGATGAGCCTCAAGGAGCAGCCGTCCCTCGCCGCGCTCCTGTACGCCCGCCTCACGGGGATCGACACGCTCGTGCTCTCGCGCGTGCAGTGGGTGTATCCGCGGAGGCACCTGCGAGTGCTCATGTCGCAGTTCCGCGCCGTGACGACGCTCGAGCTGTACTATGTCCGCTTCCCGTCCCCGGGGGACTTGGCCCAGGTCCTGTGGTCCCTCCCGCAGCTGGCCGAGCTGCGCTGCCTCGCGGTGTACTTGGTCCATGCCCAGTATCCCGCTGCTTTGACGCAGCACCGCTTTTCCCGCTCCCAGCCGCAGACACTCCAGGTGATGAAGGTCAGGAACTATACATGCATGCTACGAATAGCGTAGCATTCCGGGCTGACCGATGTCAATGATACCGCGTCGTGCCCAGCTCAACGGATGCTCTAAAGCCGGCGCGTTCATCCTCCACTGCATGGCGCCCAGCGCACAATGGCTCACAAATCTCTCACTACGGGGGAGTTTCGTCAGCTGGACCGACGGTGGGTGAAGTTCCTTCCTACTGTCAATGTACTAGTACAACACTGAAAGCTCGACTGGACCTCGATTGACAGACATGTTCCAGGCCCTCTCGAGCTTCCACCAGCTTCTCTCCCTGCGCCTCGTGCTTGCTTCGCCCACCGTGCACACGTCGCTGCCTTCAGACACCGGCTTGATAGCCTCCTACCGACAAGCGGCGGAGGCCATCCTGCTCCAGGTCTCCGCCACCAACCTCCGCAGGATCGTAGTGTCCTTCGAACCGGGCCTCGGCACCCCAGACTACCTCTCCGGTGCGCGAAAGCCGTCGTCAGAACAGACTCAGAGCTCCCCTAGTACTAGCGCGGAGGAGCCCGAGCCAAAGTGGTGGTCGTACGGCTCGCAGCGCAGCGCGGCCCTCGAGACTCTGCTCACGGCCTCGCTGGACCACGTCATCGCTGGCCCTGGCCCCGACCCGGACGCGTCCGTCGGGCAGGTGAATTCGCGGTTCGCCGCTCTGCGCATGCTGGGCGTGCGGGTATGGGACGGGAAGGGCGGGAGGGACGATGCGTGGTGGCTTGGGGAGGTGTCGAAGGCGCTGCCGACGGTGCACACGCTGCGGCTGCTGAGGTTCGAGGTGAAGCGCGACTGTGAGTCCTCCTTTCCGTGCACTGAGTCTTCACCTGCATATGCTCAGCGGTGCCCCGGAACAGGGCCAGACGACGATTTGTTGTGGTCTGACGCGTAGATGATTGGGATGTGGCGTATGAGTGACACAGGACTCGACTGAGGCTTGTACTCAGTACTCGTCCCTGTGAATCCGATGAGAGCCGGAGGTAGGTGTCTCCATTGAGATTTGCATATAAAGTTCATACAAGTATACTGATGCGACCCCCCAGCCAGGTGATTGCTCGAAGGCATGAGTGACAAGATCACAGATGGCTTGACATCCACTGCACCCCATTCTGAACGTGTCCGCATTGCGCAAGCCCACCTTTGCTAGAGAGAGAGGTGGCCGACTCTGAACTCCGTCTGTCTCGCCGGGAACTTCGAGTTGCGGTTGTCCGCCCTAGAACGGTGCCTCGCGCTGCCCGCCGTGCTGTAAGGAGTGCACGGGACGTACGTGAGTAAGCATGAGAAGGTGTGGGAGGAGGAAGGGGGATGCGTGCGATGCGTGCGATGCGGAAAGTGACCGTCGGGGTCCTGGATGGTCCAGATCCGTTGTCTCCAGGAAGTGCACCGTGTCTTGCGTCGGTGCCCAAGCTACCTGCGTAAGTACAAGTACGCGTCAGCTCATTGCAGCACAGAGTGGGAGGCAGGGCTCACCTGGTACGTGTCCTGAATCGTTTGACAACAGTACTGAGTAAGTACGATAACAAACGGGTTGCTGGACGTTACGTCGTGCATGAAGTTGACTCCGAAAACCGGGCTATATGGAAAGTTTCAGCAGTTCCAGTGATCAAAGTACTCGCGGGTAGGGTGCTCATACCACGTCCACTCGATGGCAGAGAGCTCAGGCCCAGTGAGAGTAGCTCGGTTTTGCGAAGTTTTGGACGGTTTCGCTCCACCGGAACCAGAGCGAACGAAGGAGATCGAGGGAGAACAATTATTGGCCGGAGGGAACTTATATCTGCGTTTTGCAGCGATCTCGGCAGATTCCACTCGTTCAAATTTGTTTTGGAAACTGTGCGTGCATTCGAAAATGTCCGAGAACTACAATTCAGTTTCCTAATGTTCTCCCTCGTCCCCCAGCTGCCCAATCCCGCCCATCCGCGCTCCCGTCCGCCTCTGCGCCCCGCCCGCTGCCTGCTGTACCAGCCCTCGCGCAGGCCCACTCACTGCGTCCGGACCCTGCTCCCGCATACCTGGTACGACGTCCGCGCGCACGCACCTTGCAAGTCTGCCCCGCCGCCGCCCACGCGTCTCTCTCACACGCCGGCTACAGTCGACGGAACCATTCACTCACCTGCTGTCCATAGGCATCCAACGCATCTCCGCAGACTGGCGCACGTCATGCGAGTCGCCTAGTAAACCTGGCGGGCTAGTACAAGGTATTCAAGTCAGTTCAGAGGGCATGTGCCGCAACCGAGGCACGTACCTGGGTTGAGGTCACTATATGCGGCGTGCAAGCCACATATGCGACGCAAGACAGCGCAGATTGTACTTACCAGCGGTGGTGGACGTCTGGAGTCTTGCAGAGCCTGCTCGGAATCGCTGCGTGTGTGCACGTTGTTGAGCCGGACTGTGGTGCGGTGTAAGGGAGATGGTGGTGAGAAGAGGAGAGACTCTGCTTGCACAGATGTGCGCGACGCGTCTAAGTACGAGCCAGGACGATCAGATGACGTAAGTATACAAATTCGGCGACTCGGATGGCCATGGCAGCGAGAGAAGAGACAGCCGTGCTATAGGTACAGGTACGTACTTAAGTATTTTTGAATGGGACACGGTGCGGATATATGCTTGCGACCGCTTTTTATGCAGCGTCGTCGACAAACTTACTATAGGACTGACGCGATATACGACAAGGAGGTTGTCCGGATCGGGTCCAACGCAACCCGCATTCGGAACATCCGCGACGGATATGCGCCGCTGAACTTGTCAGAACCTAAGAGAACTCAATGGGAACTCTGGCAAACCGTCCAAAACTTCGCAAAACCGAGCTACTCTCACTGGGGCTCAGGTCCGTCTCAATCGTCTTCCATAGGGTCAAGCATAGTCTGTACGTGATTGCCGTAGATCTGTGTCTCGTGCTTTCGCTGTAAATTAGCTCACCGTGAGCGACTTCACCAAGCCGAGTCGGACGCAAGAACGGGTCGCAAGACAGAAGACATGCAGGCGGAGTGTCTGCTTCAACTTACGGAGAAACTTGTTGCTTGCATACGCAGTTGATACGAGCCTGCTCTCAGCTCAAGCGCTTCCAATTGATGGTACCTCCGAGTAGACCTAGTACGCTCATGCGGCGCGCTCACAGGGTACAAGACAGAGCATTGGTGTAGTGAGCTGGCAGTAGTATCTCGCAAACGGGATGTGCTATGTATGCACTCCATTCAACTTCGTGAGCGACGTACGCACCCCTAGGAACTTGCACAACAGCTTTTGTGGCCTTCATATCCCTCGAACGATGTGCAAGTGAACC
The DNA here is from genome assembly GCA_016618145.1 of Sanghuangporus lonicericola. Classification (NCBI taxonomy): domain Eukaryota; kingdom Fungi; phylum Basidiomycota; class Agaricomycetes; order Hymenochaetales; family Hymenochaetaceae; genus Sanghuangporus; species Sanghuangporus lonicericola. The sequence continues at coordinate 1,747 of WJSG01015937.1, read as the reverse complement.
ATTGGCTTCGCCTGCATTTCTTGGTTTTATTCGCAATGTTCGCGGGCGCGTGTCGTCGGAGTTCAACCGCAAGCATTTCGCAAACAGCTGTAGCCGACAGCACGAAAGGACGCACCTGATGATTGTTTAAAGTCGCCGTTCCCTTCACACTCCTCCTCCTCCACTGTTCCACCATCGATTGAAGGATCATCGTCAGCTGCGCTTGGGGTCGGTCGGGTCATGTCTACCGTGCAAGCTGCAGCCGTCACGAGTGCGCGAGGAGGACGAATTGGCGGCGGTGCGAAAGTGGAAGTCATATGTCAGGCTTGCATTTCCGGTGAAAGGAGCCGCGAGGGTCCAGAATGTGAAGATGTTCCCGAGGGGCCCCCCGCGTGAGCCGCTCCGTGTCCCGGCCCCCCCGCACTCTGATTAGGAACAGCAGCGGATCTGGGCGGAGGAGGCGACTCCGGGGTCTCTGGCAGTCTGGGGTCGGTGCGGGGGGCGAGCGAGGAGACAGTGCGAGGAGGGGACGGGGGTTGCGGTTAGCCAGATAAGGGAGATATGCAGCGCATGTGAGCAGTTCGCAGAGGGGCCCACGCGACGGAGAAGAGTCGGGCAGCCCTTCGCAGCCTTGCCTCTGCCCACGACGACGAGCTGCCTGTGCCGGGCAGCGCTGCGACGGAAAGCTAGCCGTACGCAGCCCCTCCCGCTCGGTGTCCCGCCAGGCGGACAGGACCGGGTCCTCGCAGCTGGCTCCCGCGTGATTGCACGACCCCGCTTCCGTTTTCGGCACAGACTGTTGGATGCTTCGCCTGCTGTCCGCTATAAAGTCGCGCTCTCCAGGCTCCACCCCCTCGATCGTCCCTCGACCCCGCTTTGCCTCTCTACTCTCATCTCCCCGCACTCATCCCGCGCGTCGCCCAGCCCGCATCGTGAGTCCTCCTCTCCCCATCGTCGTCCCCGACGCGCGCTCCGAGCACAGACGCGTACCCCGCACGATGCTATCATGCCTCTCCATCCCATTGCTTGCTTCGTCGGCATGCCCAGAGCTAGGTCCTCGGGCGGATGCTGCCATCCAATCCGATGCCAATGTATGCGCGTGCAGGCCACTCGACGCCGCAGGGGCTGCGCGCATGACCAGACCGTGCTCCGATCCGGGGTCCGTGGCTCGGCGCGTGTCATCGCGCGGCGCTGTCCTCCTATGTCGTTCCCCGCATTCCCTGCGGCCTTGTTGACCTCCCTCTCTTCCTCGCAGCCTACTACCAAGATGGTCTACACACACGGAACGCCCTACGTGACCCCCCACATCCTCCACAAGCACTACGCACAGGCGCACGATGCGGAGGTCTCAAATCGTAAGCCATCCACATCTCCTCTCCAACGGACGCGTTTATCGACCCCCGACAGTCATTGGCCGTGACTTGGAGTACTTCTCCCAGGCCGGCTTCGACATGGACCGCATTCAGATCAAGCGCAATGCTCCTCCCGCCGTCCTCTACGAAGATGCCATCCGGAACGAGGGTGCAATCGTCTCCTCGTCCGGTGCCCTCATCAACTTCTCCGGGAAGAAGACCGGACGCAGCCCGAAGGACAAGCGTATCGTGTACGAGGAGACGTCCAAGGATGAGATCTGGTGGGGCTCCGTGAACATCAAGATGGACGAGCGTAAGTTCCACTCGATCTCTACTCAGGAGAGCTAAGCCCTAACTTCGGCATTCATAGACACCTTCGAGATCAACCGTGAACGCGCAATCGACTACCTGAACAC
>WJSG01015927.1:0-10653 GCA_016618145.1 Sanghuangporus lonicericola | reverse complement strand
CAGGTGTCTGCCTGTTCGTATGGTCAGTGAACTTCGACTGCGTCTGGTGCAAGAGCGACGCACCGGCCGATCATCTGCGGGGTGCCGCCCTCCAAGTGAACGTTGACGGAGGTGCTCCAGTCTCGCTCGGTACTTCTGACGACTAACGCTGCACCACGAATGACTGGATCAACTCGCCTCTCGGCTCGCAAAGCTAAGTATGTACCCGGAACCCCGGTCAACCCTTGAGCCGGATGTTGCACCTCCTCGCATCCTGCATTCTACATCCCGGAGAGGCTGGACGCATACATGCGCGGACCTTGAGCTTGTGAAAAGGGTCTCGGAGATTGGAAAGCGCAAGTGCGGAACCCGCGGGAGGATGGTCATCTCGTGCGCCCTGGGCTGGGGAAGTGGGTGTCCTTGCGCCAGCGAAACTGCGAGCGGTCGCGTCCTCCATGTTCGATTGCAGGCGGTGTAGGTACGATGTGAACATGGACGTTGAGGGCTAGTCCCAGGGAACGTACGCATATTCAGCGTCAGCACGGTCATGCTCGGCGCGGCAGGGATTCGGTGAAGATCAAGACGACGTACCCTTGACCGATCGCGTCAGCTACCGTCACCTTAGGCCGTGAAGTCTCCGCGATAGCGACAGACAGCAGCGTCGCAGCGAGTCCGGGTACTCCGAGGGATCCAGCACACGAAGGCGCGTCGTGAAGGCAGGGAAAGCAATGCATAGCATGTTCGAGTCGAATAGTGTACACACCTGTCCGCTTCACAGCGCGGGGAGCATCTATCGTACAGCCAAGTCCATCCTGCGTCTCGGCACAACGCCTCATGCTCCTCCTCTCGGCCTCCTCCTCGTTGTTCCTTCTCGCACTCCTCGTACAGCGGTTTGCCGAGGGACCGAGTACGACGATAACCGCGGGCAGCTCAAGCGGACTTGGCAGCCTCGAGGAAGCGGCGCTCGGCCTCCTTGAAGTTGATGACGTTCCAGATTGCGGTCAGGTACTGCGTGCAGAGGTCAGCGACCGACTCTCGAGGGAGAGGAAGAGCGAACTCACATCCGCCTTGACGATGTGGTACTGGAGGTAGAACGCGTGCTCCCAGATGTCGATGCCAATGATGGGGACATGGGAGAGGAGCGGGTCCTGGTTGGGGGTCGTCGCGATCTCGAGCTTCTTCGTGTCGGGGTTGTAGCCGAGCCAGCCCCAGCCAGAGCCCTGGATGGCGGCGGTGACCGTGTTCATCTTCTTCTTGAACGCGTCGACGCTGCCAAAATCGGCGACGATCGCATCCTTGAGGGGACCAGACTTGAGCTCGCCGCCTCCCTGCAATTGCGGCGCGAGGTTCCTCCAGAACAGTGAGTGGTTGATATGTCCGTTGCCGACTCGCCGTTGAACTTGAGTGCGGACTGGAGCTTGATTTCCTCCTTGGGTACGGCAGCGTTGGCGGCCACCTCAGCAGCGTTGAAGTCGTTCGCGTACGCCTGGTGGTGCTTGCTGTGGTGTAGTTCCATGATCTTGCCCGAGATGTGTAACTCGAGGGCCTTGTGCGCGCGATCCTTCAGTACTACAGTGCGGGTCGGGTCGAGAGAGCGAGAGGGACGCCGGTCACAGGAATAGAGGAATAGTCGAGCTTGGGAAGTGTGTGCACGCCGCGTGCGGCCAAGGAGAGGGATGCGGTGGGGACAGCACGCGTGGTCGTGAGGAAAGACATCGTGGTGAGTCGTGAATGAGCGAGAGCAACAGCAGACGCGGACGACGAGGCAGGCGATATACATATGCTGACGACCACGTGCGAGCGCCCCTCAGGCCTCATTGTCCGAAAACCGGCCGCGTCCTCGTCCTTCTTTCTCCCGACGACGACGAGCTTACATGCTGCTGCAAAGGCGGAGGTGAGTGCAACAAACATCCGAGCTCACTTCATCCTTTCGACACGCGCCTCGAGCTCCCAGCTCTCCTCCCGCAAGCGTCACTCGGACCGCGCACTCGTTATCTGCCCCTGGTTCACACGCATGCCGCATGCCGATGAGCATAACTTTGAGCAACCTATGTGCGCACCGTGCCGTCATATCAGGAAGAGATGTCCAGTCTGAAACGTCGTATCGCAGTAGTTTGAGGTCGGATGGCCCTACTCACTAGAAACTACGTAGAAGCTTCGCCGCGCAGCATATGAAGATTATTTGACCGCGACCAGACGACTACGTGCAGCAGCCAAGGTATAGACTGTAATCAAATACAGTACTCAAGATCACTATCCGCTATATGGGCGCTGACAGTGTAAGCGACCGAGCTCCGGACAGTGTAAGCGACCAAGCTCCGAATAAGCACCTCTCCAAGTCTCAATCTCTGCCGAGCTCGGAGAGAGACGACCCGCACAGTCCTTCGTGCCGACCACGAACGTGATAACCGGCAGTGGGTCCTTTGCACGGGTATAGGGGACGCTCCCGAGTCGAGCCTGTGGACGGCAGTACCGAAGATGGGACGGAGACGTCTTCTACTCCAACTAAGCAGAGAGTCCGAATGGGACAAGGCTTCCCGGGCGCCGATGGGTTGTCCAGCTAGGAAATAGAGCAGAGGAGGCACTATTTAGTCTCATACCCAGACGGCCTGATGAAAACATGGCGAAGATGATCGAGTGCTAGCGCGAACCGCTCGACTGACAGGTGCAGGTACGGCGAGGACGAGTGCTCGGCATTGAAGTTTGAAGGGCAGTGCCTCCTCCGCATCTAGTTCGCACGTCGGCGAGCGGCATCGTGCTCGACAGCGGACGGGCTGATATGCGAGGCTCAGACGAACATGCTGTCCGCTAGGTGAGCCGAGGACGCCGCGAGTGCCAGTGCGAGTTTTCGCGGGACGGTCTGACCAGTGGCCGTCCATGATTGAGCCAAACAAGAGGAAGAAACGGTTATCGCCGATCCTCACTGTTGGCGAACGAGGAGACGTCCGGGTATGCTGCGGCTCCAGTCTCGACTCGGATGCTGGCGTCGTCCTGGGCCGCCCAAGAAGTATGACAGTGGTAGGCGTAGCTCACATGACGGAGCAGGACGTCTTCGCCCGTGATGGACAGTGGACACGAGGCATGGTAGAGACGGCACGGTACAGATGGTATTGTTGTCATCTTTAGCGCGGATGGAGGAGGGTGCGCCTGAGACTGGCGACAAACAACGCCAGTCTGAGCCTCCACATGCGCCACATCCTCATTGTGCGAGGTAGGTTCCCAGAAACGCGAAGGGCGGGTAATGTCCATGCAATGGGGCCGGACGTGACGCGAGTCGTGCGAGATGCTCCGGGTCTCGAGTCTCTGCTCGCATGAACAGAGAGTTGGATTAGACTGCTGAGAAGCCGAGTGCGAAGAGGGCGAGGATTCGAAGGACTTCTGAGGGATGGGTTCTGCTGGTCCGCGAATCCGAAGAACGAAGGCGAGAGGGGTATGACTAGGCGGTGGTGCAACATGTAAGACTGAGCCGACCATGCGGTAGGTGCTTCCCTACAGGAGCGAACCGATGTTGCAGATCGTGCGGGTCGAAGATCTCGCTGAAACATCTGACGGTCGAGGATCGGAGGATCGAGGACAAGAGAAGGAAGCAGAGGCCGCGGAATTGCGAGTGTCGACGTAAGTACCAATAGAGCGCGCGCGAAGTCCTCGTAGGCGATCCCTGTACCGAGCCGGATACGCTGTTGCATGCAAGTCCCGAAGCTGGTGTGATCACAACGGACCGAACGTGGATGTCGGGACACAGGGAAGAACGGTGTGCACGGTAAACAGGCCGACGCGGAGGCGGTGCACGCTAGACGAAACGTAGGGATCTCGGACTATTTCAAGGACAGGCAGAGGAAGATGCGGTCGCGGGTGTGACTGCGATGGTCGCCGGAGATGGATGTTGCGACTGCGACCAGTCTGACCCGCGATATCGAATGCCTTCAGGCAAATGCCGAGCGGCGCACAGGCAAGACAAGAATTCGTAATTGCCGGTCGAGAAGCAGGGTGAAGTGTCGAAACCGAGTTGACGCGTATACAGACCTGCGAGCATACCGGGAGGAGGACAATCTTCGCCGCCAGAGGAGCTTCATATAGGATATTTCAGAGAACGCGAACGGGAGATGTCCATAGGCATGTCGAAGAAGGGTGTAGCTCGAAGGGAATTACTGCCGAAAAGGCTTGAAGAGTGAAAATCGAGAGACTCCCCCCCGTTTTTCGCCTGCCTGTGAGTGTACAATGAGCGACAAATGATGCGCAGCGACAAAGGACGTACATTGGGTGCTTACCTGGTGCTCGCAGCTGTGGCCAGTCGTCGTGGGGCAAGAGGCGGACAAGAACAAGGGAAGGGGACAGCGATACTTCGGAACGGCGTTGGACAAGAGGAGAGGAGAGTCGGGGAGGCGTGTCGAAAGCTGACGAAGGCTCTAGTGCATGGCGGAAGTCGCTGAGGAGGAGCCGTGCTCAGGCTGAGGCGGACGCAGGTGTTCGTCGCCTGTGTGTATGCAGTGCGCTCAACAGTCCGACAGTCCGCTACACTGACCTCCGCCTCTGCAGCGACATACGATGTACCTTGGTGCTTACCTGGGTGCTCGCTCCTGTTGCTCGTCGTTGTCGGGAGGAGAAGACGACATGCGGCCGGTTCTCGGACAATGGGAGGCGCGCGCACGTGCTCGATGACGTCAGCGTGCGCGTATATATCGCCTGCCTCGTCGCGCGTCGGACTCACTCTTGCTCTGCGCACTCACTCACGGCTCACCACAATGTCTGTCCTCACGACACTCTCCCGCTCTGCTGCTCGCTCTGTACGCCCCGCAACGCGTGCCGTCCCTTCCGCATCCCTCACCTTGGCCGCACGCGGCGTGCACACCCTCCCCAAGCTCGACTATTCCTACGACGTGCGTCCTCTCTCGCTCTCTCCCCGACCCTCGCTGACAGAACGCGCGCACCAGGCCCTCGAGCCGCACATATCTGGCAAGATTATGGAGCTGCACCACAGCAAGCACCACCAGGCATACGTGAACGGCCTGAACGCTGCCGAGGAGGCATACGCCAAAGCTGCAGCACCCAAGGAGCAGATCAAGCTCCAGTCTGCGCTCAAGTTCAACGGCGGCGGACACATCAACCACTCGCTCTTCTGGAAGAACCTCGCGCCGCAGTCGCAGGGTGGTGGCGAACTCAAGTCCGGCCCGCTGAAGGATGCGATTGTCGCCGACTTTGGTAGCGTCGATGGTGAGTACAGTACTGCGTTTGTGTCGCGTGCAATGTCCCCGCATGTATGCGTCTGCCAACTCTCTTCCCGCAACCCTGCTAACACACCCCTAGCGTTCAAGAAGAAGATGAACGCCGTGACCGCCGCTATCCAGGGCTCTGGCTGGGGCTGGCTCGGCTACAACCCCGACACGAAGAAGCTCGAGATCGCGACGACCCCGAACCAGGACCCGCTCTTGTCTCACGTCCCCATCATCGGCATCGACATCTGGGAGCACGCGTTCTACCTCCAGTACCACAACGTCAAGGCGGATGTGAGTTCTCTCTTCCTCTCGCCGAGAGTCGGTCACTGACCTCTGCACGCAGTACTTGACCGCGATCTGGAACGTCATCAACTTCAAGGAGGCCGAGCGCCGCTTCCTCGAGGCCGCCAAGTCTGCTTGAGCTGCCCGCGGTTCATCGCCGTCCTCGGTCCCTGCACGAGGAGTGCGAGAAGGAACGCCGAGGAGGATGTCGAGAGGAGCGTGTTCCGAGACGCAGGATGGACTTGGCTGTACGATAGATTGCCTCACGCGCGACGTCGCCGATAGGTGTGTACACTATTCGACTCGAACATGCTATGCATTGCTTTCCCTTCCTTCACGACGCGCCTGCGTGTGCGGGATCCCTCGGAGTAACCGCACCCGCTGGGACGCTGCTGTCTGTCGCTATCGCGGAGACTTCACGGCCTAAGGTGACGGTAGCTGACGCGATCGGTCAAGGGTACGTCGTCTTAATCTTCACCGAATCCCTGCCGCGCCGAGCATGACCGTGCTGACGCTGAATATGCGTACGTTCCCTGGGACTAGCCCTCAACGTCCATGTTCACCTCGTATCTACATCGCCTGCAAGCAAACATGGAGGACGCGACCGCTCGCAGTTCCGCTGGCGCAAGGACACCCACTTCCCCAGCCCAGGCGCGCGAGATGACGATCCGCCCGCGGGTTCCGCACTTGCGCTTTCCAATCTCCGAGACCCTTTTCTCAAGCTCAAGGTCCGCGCATGTATGCGTCCAGCCTCTCCGGGATGTGGAATGCAGGATGCGAGGAGATGCAACATCCGGCTCAAGGGTTGACCGGGGTTCCGGGTACATACTTAGCTTTGCGAGCCGAGAGGCGAGTTGATCCAGTCTTTCGTGGTTGCGTTAGTCGTCACAAGTACCGAGCGAGACTGGAGCACCTCCGTCAACGTTGACTCGGAGGGCGGCACCCCGCAGATGATCGGCCGGTGCGTCGCTTTTGCACCAGACGCAGTCGAAGTTCACTGACCATACGAACAGGCAGACACCTGCTCCGGCCCTGCGCACCGCTCTCACCCGCTCTGCCTATCGGCCTTTCGATCAGGAATCGCGACTGGGAGCGGGAACATCGTCGTGGAGTTCGGACTCGGCAGGATCTCTATGCGCCTTCCCGCCGCCCTCCTTCTCCTTATCCCACGTCCGGCTCGCTCAGCCTCGCACCCGCCAGTCCACGACGCGGCTTGGTGTACTCCAGCTCGCTGTCTGGGCCGGAAGATCGGACTCGACCCGAGTATGCCATTGCATGGCAGGAACGCTCGTCATTGGTCTGCGCCTCTTCAATCTGGGCTTCCCCTAGTCGGCCATCGCCCGATGTCTTCGCTGCTCCTCGAGCGAACCGCACGGCCTGCGCAGCACCGGCAGTCAATCAATTGCCTTCGCGATCTTGGACCTTCTGCGTCTCCTGCGATGCTCTATGTCATCTCTATCGAACCTCACGCAGCCCGGCGACATACGGAGCGTACTGCTGCATACTCGCGATCACTTGAACCCAGAGAGACGTGGGTGCCGCTAAGTGCTCACGACACCTGTCACTGTTCTCGCGACGCTCGCACTCGCCCTCCGAGTCGTCCTTCCCTCGTCCGCATCATCATCTCGCTTTGGGCCCAGTCCAATCTACTCTACTCTACATCCCTTTTGTGGAGCGCGGTCACCCAGTAGGTCTTGAGTCAGCACGGGTCGCGCTTTGGGAGACCTGCGGGCCTGCGCAGCGATCGAGCTACATACGGCTCTCCCCTACCATGCGTCCATCGCCCCGCCATGCACTCGCAGCTGCTGCGCGCACTCTTGAGTATAAGGCCGATCTGCCTCACCTCGGTGGCTGCACGAATTCAGAGGGCGTGCGGGCGACCGGAGAATTACGGGTGTAGTCGGGGCGTCTCTTAGGCAGGCTGACGTACGGACACTCGCTTGGCTCATCCTACGTTCTTGTTCCCTGGTTCCCAACTTCCGAGTGTAGCGTAGAGATCAGGGGACGCACGGGAACGGACATCATGAGAGCACGAAGACTAACAGAGAAGATGGGATCGTATTCCGCGCTGCTTAGTCGGCGGATTGGAGTTGGATTGGAGTACGAGTACACCAGGAGGACCTTGCGCGATCCTCGATCTGCCTCTGCGGATTCATGTGCTCTATTTGCTTGATCCGCCGTCTCGCTGTCAGCACCTCCTTTTACTCTACGCGGAGAACATATCTTCCCGCCCCGACGGCCACGCCATGTCCATTGTCCGTGTCATGCCTACACAGGGAACGTACTTCGTGTTCACCGGTATGAACTCAGCAAGCTTGGAAGAACCACGAATACCGGTGACAGAGCGCGCGGTCGCGGTCTTTGTGTCCGGCTATTGGGAAACCATGTTTGACAAGCACAGCCGGCTTCAGGCGTTCACCGTCAACGTGCGTGTCTTGCGCGTTCGCATCTTCCTCCCTCCCACCATGTCGACTCTCCCAGAGCTGCCTTACATCCCTCTCGAAGTCGCGGAGAACATCATCGATCAACTCCGCGGGCATGTCGACTCACTCCGCAAATGCGCATTGACCTGTCGTGGATGGAGTCGTCACGCTCGATATCACCTACTGGCAGCGATCTGGGTTCGGTCAAGAGAAGACCTTTACTCCATTTGCGACTACTTCACCTCCAACCCTCGCATGGCGAGCCTAGTCCGGACCCTCTCGATTTCACCGGCAGAGACAAAGAACCGTCGATTCCTCCTCGACGTCCTCCCTGTGGACCTGTTGAAGCGGTTGCCAAATCTACAGCGGTACAGCATCTTCGGCGGGGGATCGCTTGACTCCCCTTCCGTCTCTTTCCATGATTCTACGCTCCTCCATATCCAGACCACTTCCGTCTCTTTCCATGATTCTACGCTCCTCCATATCAAGACATACCTACATGTGGAAGAGCTGAACTTGGATTCCCTGAACTTTCGCACGAGTGTGCAGCTCGCGAAGGTCTTGATGGCCTTGCCGCGATTGCGACGCCTCGAAACTGGGGACCACTTCAGGGCGATCAAGACTACTGACACCTCGCGGTACCGCGACAAGTGCAAGATGCTGACAGAAGTGACAGTAGTATGTACTAGTACACTCCAAGCAATCGCAGCTGCACGCTGACATGTTCTGCTCAGATGGACCACACGGTTGCCTGTCTCATCGTTCAGATGTCGCTCTCCACGTTGCGCGTAGTGCGGTGCGCTCCGAGTGCTCTAAAAGGTATGTTTGTATTGACAATAATACCACTCGTATACCATCGCCGACTCTGAAGGCTTCTACAGGCGAGCATGGCACTATAGACTTGTCCGAGTTGAAACACCTCCAGTCCCTGGAGTTCTTGGTCTATGACCCGATCGAAGACTCATTCGACCAGATCGTTCCAGTGATAGCCACTATGCCCTCGAACAAACTCCGCAGCTTGACTATCAGCTTCTCGGACACCCGGGACTGGCAGACCATCTCTGACCAGGTCGGTCATCCGCTAGAGGATGCTATCCTTGCGCTTGGCAAACCGAGCGTGGTCGTATCAGTAGCGGAAGTAAAGCGCAACAGACCCACCGCAAAGATTGTTCAAAGATACTTGCCCCGTATCCACGAGGCTAAATTGCTTCAGGTCCAGTGCTCTTCCGGTGCGTACGACATGTGCACACCACCATTCCAGACATTTGTAATTTACACATCATCATTTTACAGGGTACACAGACGGGGAGTTCCACCTGGGCCACGAGACGGGTGTGGACGCCATGGACACCTCCCCGGACGGTCGATATTTTGCCACCGGAGCGGATGATGGCACCGTCATCGTGTGGAGTGGGGCGACAGCTCCAGAGAGGATTCTCGTGGAGATGCAGTGCCCCGAAGAGTCTGAGGGCGTCCGCTCTCTCCATTTCTCTAATACTGGCGATTTCTTGGCAGGCATATGCGACCAGAGTCTCCTAATCTGGCGCGTCGTCGACGGTGTCCAAGTCACTTCTATGCCAGGCACTGGGTGGCGGCGCTCCTGTGCATGGCGGAGCCACAGTCTCGATCATCTCACCCTCTCAGTCATGGAATGGGGGGTACACGATGACGACGAAGAGCCAAGGTCCGCATATCTGTCGGTAACGGAGGTGCACGTACTCCACTCAGGAACAGTGACAACTAGTGACCCTGTTTCCTTATCACCCGACCACTTCCCTGATATCTACGAAGGACTCTTTGAAGACCGCACTCGTATCACACATTCGTCCAGCGGCTCATGCGTCGCAGTATGGAACATTGATGCGCCTGGATGCTGCATCTGGAAAATGCCAGTGGGCGATTCGACCCCTGCATACACCCTGACGCACCGACTGAGCTACGGACACCCTCACTCAAGTCCTCGGTGGGCAATCTTCGTAGGTGATACCCAGCTCGTGGTAGGTTTCGATGACGGCACAATTCGCTGGTGGGACATATCCTCGTTTCCATCGACCCAAGTGGAGCCCTGCGGCATCCGTGCGCTCTTGCCCCAAAGTTCCTCTGGGGCTCGGCCGCCATCCATATCTCCTCAACATTCCTTCCTCATTGCTTCGTGGTGGGAAGACAAGAGTTTATCCATCCTACGCCGCACGGAGACTCGCACATCGCAAAGTTCCTTAACCCAGCCCGACGACTTCTCGCTTCATATCACCCTGCAAGGCCATACGGAAAGGATCACTGCTAGGTGCTTCTCTCCATGCGAGCGATACGTTGCAACCGCCTCCGACGATGGCACCGTCCGGTTATGGAGCACCAGTGATGGACAGCTCTTGTGGACCTTCCACGGCGATGACTTGGACACGTCGGAGGTGGTGACGCACATCAGCTTCTCGTCGGACGGGAGGCGGCTGGTAACGGCATCCAACAGCGGAAGAGTGCGTGTACGCCTATTGGCTATGTTCGTGAGGGATGTGCCAGTTCCTTCCGTCGATGATACTTAGATGTCGAACGCACGACTAGCCTCGGACGCGTCACGCGCCAGACGCGGAGCCGTCCTTCGTTTTCTCTAAATAGTGTTCGGACATTTGCTCGCAGTACTTACGTTATACGAGCAACAAACCCCAGAGGAACCCGGACAGTGTTACAGATGTATGACGAGTCCGATCGATATTTACCCATACCAGCTCCGCCTTTCCGACCTTTGTATGATACAGATT
>WJSG01015895.1:0-18209 GCA_016618145.1 Sanghuangporus lonicericola | reverse complement strand
TATAGGTCCTGGAGTAAGTATGGGCATGCATGCTCGACGTGTGGTATGGCGGTAGAGTCTTGTTTCATCCAGTGCGAGGCACGTCGTGACATAAGTAGATCGCACGATCTTCAGGATATCATGACAACAAGTTAGACGTCACAGTGTACGTATACATCAGAACAAACTTCTATCTCTCGCTTCTTCCGTCCAACCGCTCTCTCCGCTGCGCACCGCCGTCGTCCGTGATCCCAAGCCAAGACGTAGAGATGTGGGAGGGCGGCGTTAGGCGTTGGCGTACTTCTCGGTCCACTCGCGGCTGACGCGCTGTGCGTCCTTCTCGTTCTCCTTGTAGTGCTTCGCGACGTCGGTCGCAAGGGGATCGTCTGGGTTGGGCGCGCTGAGGAGGGCTTGGATGGAGAGGAGGACGGTGCGGATTTGGAGGGCGGGGGACCATTTGTCTGCAATAAACAGGGTGAGTTCGAGGTCAGAGGATCGGGGAGCGCCATCGAAGGTGGGTTGCGGTAGCTGCAGCAAGAGAGTATACGGAGGAGTGGACGGCGGGGGTGGCGACATGGTGCTGCGGGACAAACACGGGAGACGCACCTTTGAGGATGTCTAGACAGATACGGCCAAGCTTGTCTGCACGGGTGGTGCGTAAGTTGCGCAGCGGGGAGGGGAAGAGAAGAGAGGCTCACCGATGTTGGGGTGGTAGATCTTTGTGAGGAACCGGACCTTTGGCGGGCTCATGGGGTATTCTTCTGGCAGGAAGAGCTCCAGTCGGAAGACACCATCTGGGTGCCGGCACAAACAAAAATGAGGATAGAGAGATTATGAACAGGCGCAAGGAGAACATGAAAGAATACGCACTCTGGAAAGGACTGCCATCGGGACCCTGTATCGTGACATCGAAGTAGCGCAGGTTGTCGTCATGAGGCGCGGCGGTGATCCCTGGCGCAGGGTCTGCGACAAGACGTTCGGTCTCCTGCGGGGTTCGACGCCGGCCAGGAGAAAGACAAGGAAGATAGCAGGCTCAGCGAAGCTGGTCGCGTGGGGTTACGAGGATGGATGGCGCACCTTGATGATTCGCTACGATGCGACAACACATGCGAGTTTCGGTGAGCAGAGGCATTTCCTGGAGATAACCATCGCGAGAGGTACCTTGGGGAGAGACATGGCGGTGAGGGCAATGGCGGTAGTCGTTGGAAGAGTTAGAGAACGACCTCTGCTCATCACAGAATCGGCGCGGAAGTCGCAAGATCCAAGATTATTTGGTAAGACATAATGTGATTTTGATTTATCGAATACTTACTGGAAGCTGTTACTAAGTTGTAATGCTTACTGATTATTCCGCAGCCATTGTAACCGTCGCGAATGTTGTACTGATTGCACTCCACTTGCTACCCACTTCCATCTGACTTGCAGTGACCTTGCCAGACCGCGGAATCTCAGTCTTGCTTGCGACGTCCTCTGAAGCTCGGCGCTCAATTCGTTGCATACTCGACTACAGCGATCAGAACTATACAGTTCCTCGGAATCAGCCCGTATGTCGTCGTCATGCCCTTGTCTCTGTCGCATCTTCCCCTCATCCCTCATCCTTCCTCTCCTCGTCCGCGCGGTCACGTCGTCCAAGTACTCGATGTGACTGCTGGCTGCCACAAGTTGTTCCATGGCCCTTCAAGTTTACGGGCTGTCTTCGTGAGGGCGCGTTGTGGCGTGTTCACTGGGTCTCGCCTGTCTAGTCGCCATGTCTCGCACTGTCTAGTCGCCAGGTCTCGCGCTGTCTAGTCGCCAGGTCTTGCGCTGTCTAGCTGGCACTACTGGGGCTCTCTGGTACTATGTTGTCTTCATGCGCACGCCTGACTTGCTCTGGTGCTCTGGACGCTCTTGGCTGGGTTGTAGCTCCCATCTGGTGCTCTGGGCCCAATCAAGTGGCTTCCTCATTACCATGTCTATGGAGTTCTTATGCTTTGCCGGAGTGAGTCTGTCGGCAATCGCCAACGCCCGCAGGTCCCTCTCTCCCTCCATCATGCTTAGTATAATGCCTGTATCGTTGATAGTGCAATAAATTCTACATTATTTATTCCTTGAGTCCGCCCAGTCTGAAAGCCCGCATTTGAACAGCTGGCAACCGACTGCAATGACCTCCCGCTCGTTTGGCCTTGCAACTGGTACTATGGTTGTACCGATTGTAAGAGGATTGCATGCCGCTTGCAAGCTGTGCCATGCGATAGTAGTTGCACTATGATGGATTGTGTATACGCAATTATTACCGTCATTATAATCGCATTATGAACGATTGTATATCCGTTGCAATCCGGTCTAATATCCAGGCCAAATCTGTGATGCTCGTCTGCCGCGAAGCCGTCCCACATTCCTCCACAAAAGGCAACCTCTGCTTGCTGATTACGCCCCGGCCCGGGCCACGCCGCCACGCGTCCCGCCTCGCGTCCCGTTCTTCGCGTTAAACCACCAGCTCCTTTTCGGCGGAGATCATCCGTACTCGTGCGTGTGTGTTCTGCAAGCTGAGAACATCAGAACCACAGCTCACACGTATCCGGTCAGCCACGCAGCCACGATGCCAGAGGACGCCACCGTGCAAGTACGCCTCTCTCTGCTTTCCTTGGACGCTCGGTGCACATCAGCGTTCCTGACTATCCGAATAACAGGCTTCCGACAGTGAGCAGTGGGTCCGCCTTACGAGCGCCGATGGGTACGACTACCTGGTCAGGAAGAAGGTCGCACTCTGCAGCGGCACCCTGAGAAACATGCTCAGCTCAGAAAGTAGGCGTTCAGGCCCATCCAGTGCACCGTGATATGAGCTCACTTTGCGTACACCAGGCAGCTTCTCTGAAGCCCTCTCGAACACTGCCCCTATGAACGAGCGGTAAGCATCGGAGCTCTGAGCCCCCGACTCGTACCCCGCATACGAATGTCCGAGTCTGTGGCTCTGACCCGGCTGACTCGCGTTGTTCGTACCTCAGGGCGGTCATCGTGGAGAAGCTGTGCGAATACCTGATCTACAAGTCCGTGTACGAGCACGCGAAGAAGAACGAGGAGATTCCAGACTTCCAGGAACGCGTGTACCCTGAGATCTCCTTGGAGTTGTAGGTGGCCGAACCCCTGGGCTCCGTGGAGACCGCTGACCTCGTTGTCTTTGTCGCAGGCTGGTCGCCGCGGACTATTATGACGGTACGCTGCCGCGTTGCAGCGGTGAAGCACGATAGCTGACATACTCTGAAACAGCATGATGCCCGACAGATGAGAGTCCCACACTCCGCGGCTCGGTGACCTAACTTCCTTGAGCGAGCAAGATTGCCCTTGGAGACATGCGCTGCAACTGGAATGACCGTATAAGTGCTATGATTGATGCATATTGCAAAATTAATGGTACGCTTCGTTCATTGACAACTCCTGTGCCTGAAGCCACCGCCAAACCCAATCAGATGCCGTTCCTTGTTACTATTAGCAAACCAGATGCAAAGTTTCCCGGTAGCGGGGATTGGAATTCAAGATTGCGAAGTTACATCTATGTAGTATACCGGAACGGCGTGGCTCGCGAGACTGTGCCTCAAGCTGAGACGTACTTCTGTTTCCCCAACGGCCGTGTTGCTTCCATCCTCGCTGACGGTCGCCACCATGCATCATACCGGACGCTCTCCACTTCTTCCAAGAACGCGACCATCTCCTTCAGGAATGCGTGCTCTCGACGCTGCCCGTCCAAATGAACTACGTGAGGAGCATAGACTCCATATCATAGACTCCAAGGTCCAAGCTCGAGACCCCTACCTCGGGGTACGCCACGTCCGGTCCAACGGGGGCGAGAACCACAAGAGTGAAAAGGGTTGCATTGCGGCACGTCGGGGAGCGATGACTGAGGCAAGACTAGCGACCGTCGCCCGCAGTCGCAGGGTTCGCATTCCGGCACAATATGCGCGCATTATTCACAAAGGCGTGCACGAGCTCGTCGAACGCGTTTTGCTCCGCGACGCTGTACTCGGGCAGCCCGCGCTTCGCCGCGGTCATCAGCAGGTAGTCCGAGTGCCGCAGCTCGACCTCGAGCTCGTGCAGGATCTCCGGCTGCATACGCGGGGTCAGCGTGAGCGGGGAGGGAGGGAAGGCGCAACAACGCACTTTTGAGTTCGGGCCGGAGGTGGCGGTGACCTGGGTGAGGTCGATCGCGAACTCTTGGTGCGTGTAGCTCAGCCGGTCCTTTTTGCGGGAGTGGGTCGGCGACCCTAATGGCGGGGGAACTGCAGTGCGGGTAACAAGGGGACATAATTGTCAGCATCGTACGGTGAAGCATGGATATGAACGATCTGGGGGAACACGAGCGCGACACGATGAAATGCGATCGTATACTTCTGGAGCTGGAGAGGGAGGCTCGCAAGATCTCCAAACGCACCTGGGATTTCCATGTTCACACTTATCCGCCAGTCGACCGAGCGTTTCGGACAGAATATGTCGAGATTCCCCAGACGGATCTTGCGCATGCACGCGCGTACCTCGCCGGTCTTCTCGTCGCGCGTGACGCGAAGCTTCTCGCCGCGCCCGCTCTCGGGCACGTAGAAGTTGTCGATGAGGTGCAGGTGCTCGTAGTTGATGTTCATCTCGGGCTTCTCCAGTTTGAGCTTGTTGAGCAGGATGTTGAAGTGCTGGTGTTGTCTCTGCGGATGAGAATGGTGAGCAGGGAAGTAAGGACGCGTAGGCACACCCCAGACGGAACCGGATTTTGCACCGGACGACATAGAGGTGCGGATAGGCGTGACTTGGGTCTTATTCGGCAGACCGGCAGTCGATATGTATACTGCGTGAACTCCGCACAGCTATGCTCCGCCTATGACCTGGTGCAAGATCGGCCGAGTCCGGGGTGGTTAGGGACGTACTGCGGACATGTTCGACTCGAAGCGGAGGTCCATCATATTCGGCGCGATAACTGTACATTACGCGTCATATTGCAGGGAGCTGTACCGTCAATGCCAGGCGCAGGAGTACGAAAGCCAAAAGACGCACTTGACTCTACCAAGACTGGTAGCTGCAGCCTCTGGCCGCCCGCGCGCTCCCTCAGCACACCGATCTTGGCCTCCACCTCGATGACTCCCCCTGTGTCCTGTGGTCGTTGGCTGATATGATAGTGGATGAAGTCTGCAACCTCGCGGATGAACTCGTCGAGGGGCTCGACGCCGATTATGGACGGCGATAGCAGTGGCAACGCGTCGGAACCCGCGTCGGAGTTCGTGCTTGCGTGCGCATCTCCATCTCCTTGTCCGGGGGCGTGTCCGTTGGACATTTGGTGTTCCGTATGCGTCTGGTTAGAGGAAGAGGCTTGTGGTGGTCGCGGGGACGAACGACGAGCGCGTTTTGACGGACGAGAGTCTGATGTGTCGCGTTCGGAGTCTGACGAGAGGGGGTCACGGTCCATGCAGTTCGCTGAAGTAGCGCGTATAGTTCTGTAGCAAGAGGTTACTAGAGACAGCGAGCAAGACGAGGAGGGAGCTGAGCTCGACGCGCACGCCAATTGCGGACCGANGCTCTTGCTCTTGTCCACCATGTTCCGTCCGACGCGTCTCCCCCCGACTCTGCGTCGCTTCACCGTCCCCCGCGCATGCAGGGGTGTCGCCTCGGTCTCCCCAGTGCTCCCGGAGCACTCTCATGGCAATCTGCCCTCGTCGCAGTCGCCTATAACCCCGAAGATGCACTTCTTCAACTCCGTCATGGAGGCCGGCAAGCAGATCCCGACTTACAGGGTCATCGATGGTGCGGGGCAGCCCCTGGAGGGTGCTGAAGTTCCCGAGGTATGTTGTACCACTTTCTTGTCGGTCCACCGCCGTATGTCTGGTGCAATATGCCCTCTGGACGGCGCGGGACGGTCAAGAGAACGTTCAGCTGCTGCAGTAGTGATGTGCCAATCTTGGCTTCGGACCGTCAGGCTTCCAAAGCCGGCCGTCTTGAGGCGGGGTTAGGCCGAGCTCTTGAGGCGGCTTGGAGAGCCTGACGGCTACTATGAGCTCGATCCGGGCTCTCAAGCTCAGGCTTGATGGCGCTGGTGTAGGGCGAGTGATTGATGAACTATACGACTTTCGAGCTTCAAACAGAGGTTAGTCCTGATAAATCGTCTTCTCAAGCACCTTACTCACAACTCCTTTTCCAGGGCTGGGCAGAGCGGGAGGTCGACGAGACGCGGCGTTGGACGCGTCTCGTCGCGGCCTTCGCGGTCTGGCACGCGTCGTTCTTGCATTGGAAGGATTGCGCTTGTTGATTGTAATGCGTGTGGGCCGTTGAAGCTAACACGGTCGCGTTTTCCCGCAGATGGACAGAGACTTTGCGCGTAACATGTGAGCGACCGCTACTGACGCTCCCGCGCTGCGAATATCCACTGACTGCAGCCGCCATGTATAGATATGAGCACATGGCGCAACTGCCCATCCTTGACGATGTGCTCTACAATCTCCAACGTCAAGGTCGAATATCCTTCTACGTAAGTCATGAGCTCTTGATCCGAAGGCAACCCACTCACGCACACCCAGATCACCGCTGTGAGTGTGCCCACCGCACCCCAATTATCCATCTCTCACCTGCATCGCCGTAGTACGGGGAGGAGGCCACCGTCATAGGCTCCGCCGCGGCTCTCGCTCCTGACGACGAGTGAGTTTTCTCCTGCGTCTGCATCTCGACGGCTCAACAAACACAGACAAAAGAGTGCTGGGTAAGCACATTTCCGCAGGGATATGACAAAAAACGCGTCTCGAACCCCCCCTTCAGCCCAGTACCGCGAATCTGGAGTCCTGCTCTACCGCGGATTCGGCGTCGACGGCCTAATTAACCAATGCTACGGGACCAGCCTCGACACCTGTACAAAGGGCAAGCAGATGCCAGCGGTATGTTGCGAGGTGGTCTCGATTTTCCCCTACTGAATGTTTGTCCCAGCACTACGGTTCGAAGGAGCTCCACTTCCATACGATCTCATCGCCATTAGCGACGCAAATTCCGCAAGCAGCAGGCGTGGGCTTTGCACTGAAGCGCGACCCGTCACGAAGGGGCAAGAACTGTGCGGTGACCTACTTCGGAGACGGCGCTGCATCCGAGGGCGATTTCCATGCTGGGATGCTCTTAGGTCTGTCCAGTTGATACACCTTTTCCGTGTGCTAACCTCATGCGTACCCGAAGCCTCGACCATCCCCTCGCCGACGTTGTTCATCGCACGCAACAATGGATTCGCGATCTCGACGCCCTCGAGCGAGCAGTACTACGGGGACGGCATCGCCGCGCGCGGCGCAGGGTACGGCGTGCATACTATCCGAGTCGACGGCAACGACGTGCTCGCGGTATACTCCGCCGTCAAGGAGGCCCGCCGCCGCTGCATCGAGGAAGGCCGAGCAGTACTCGTCGAGAGTGTGACCTACCGCGTCGGCCACCACTCGACCTCGGATGACTCGTTCGCGTACCGCCCACGCAAGGAGGTCGAGGAGCGCAAGCGGCTCGACAACCCGCTCGTGCGCTTCCGGCTGTTCCTCGAGGCGCGCGGGTGGTGGTCCAAGGACGAGGACGAGGCGCTCAAGGCGCGCGTCAAGGCGGAGGTGCACGCCGCGTACAAGCGGGCGGAGGAGCAGCAGCGCCCCGAGCTGAAGGAGATGTTCACGGACGTGTATGGGGGCGAGCAGCCGTGGAACTTGCGGGCGCAGGAGGCGGAGCTGCGCGGGCTGGTGCGCAAGTACGGGCGGTCGTGGGAGCCGTGGAAGGCGGAGCTAAAGAAGTTCAAGGGCGAGGGCAAGGAGTGGTTGGACTGAGTAGGGGTGGACTGAAGATAGCAGGACAAACTATTCAACTTGTATACTTAATCAAGGAGAGTGCTCGTCAGAACACTTGCTCGGGACAGTCGAGTACTTACTCTGCACCTGCTCCTTCGCGTGCCACCGAACCTTGTCACTGTGGGCAGTTGTATGATCAGTAGCGAGGCGTGCACGGAGCGCATATCGGCTGGTCGCTAGACATGTCCCTGAGTCAAGGTATTATGGGTCATCCAGCTTGTGTTGCATGCTCTCTCCCCGGGAATTCGCAAGGAAATCGGAGATTGTGCAAGGCGAGGACAGTGTTATAATGATGAGCTTGACGCTTAATACAGTTCGGGGTTCTCGCCGGCGAGGAACGTCACATAAGGGAGGTCATCGGCATTCTGTAGCCCTGTATGTACCAATATCAGCATTGAGGGCCACGCCGTGGCACAAGCAAAGGCGGGGAGACCGCTCACCCGCGCGTTTTTCGCACTTCCCTTCCTCAGGAGGGTAGAGAGGAATCTCCTCCTCGGGCATCCCGAGGTATCCCTCCTCGAACCATTCGGCCTGCGTCACCATGACAAAGCGGAGAGGTTCGCCGATCTCGCCGTGTGCGGTGAATCGGAGGCCCTTTCGCCGGACGAGGTCTGCGATGGCGATTACACCGTTCATGTAAAGAGAGGGGTCCGGAGGAGTGTCGTCGGGTAGGCCCTTGAGGCGTAGATACCACCGCCACATCACTTCGGGCGGGAATTCTAGGCCAGCGACCACGACCGGGCGAGGGATTCGGATTTGCTTCTCTGGCGGGGGTGGTTCGTTCGTGGAGCGTTCCTGCATGCCAGGAGTTACGATTGTATTGTCAGCGTCGCCCATGGGTGAAGGTGGCATGGCAAACGCGATAGCTTCGGCGTTGAACCTAATGTATATGGTTGCAGTAAAAGTGAGAGTAAAGTGAGAGGGGTTGTGGCGTACTGACCGGGACTTGCCGGCAGTCGCTCGAGGGCCTCTGAGACCGCCGCATTTCCCCACAGTCATCCCAGCTGCTTAGTACTAGTGACGAAGAAACATCTACATGTTACGGATAGCTCTGTCAAAAGCCCCTTGACGATGCAGATCAAGCGCAACACATTCACCGTACGGACGGGAGGCATGAGGGAGTGCATATGTTGAACGTTTGGGGTCGGAGAGGTTCACTAGTCTGCTATGTGATTCAAGGTGTCAACTAATACCGGCGAAACATGTAGACGATACATCGAACATTTCGAGTCAAACCGCTTGAGCGCTGGCACGCCCGGAGCAGACAGATCGCAGAAAGGCAGACAATGAGATGCGAGGATAATATACAACAGAGGTATCGACAGCAAGGAAAACGTCCGTAAAACAGGTGGAATAACGCACAGGGCTCAATGAAGTGATGCATCTTCACCAACAAGGAGCGTCCTGAAAGGAAGTTCAGCGGCCCCCCGAACCTCTGAGAAGTAGTGAGTATATGAGCATGGAGTCAAGCACACCAGCGTGGTACTCACTGCATTTCTTGAGGAATACGCGGGCGCGCTCCTCGCATTTCCCCTCCTGGTAGAGCGGGATCTGATCCTCCGGCATGCCCCGATATCCTTCGTAGAACCACTTGGACTGAGTGACAAGGAGATAGCCAAGAGGGTCATCAATCTCCTCCCCGAGTACTGTGAAGCGGAAACCGTAGCGTCTGACGAAGTCTCCAATCTCGAGGACGGCTACAAGGCATTGACCGGGGTCCACTGGTGTCTTGATGTCATACTTGTTGATACGGAGCCACAACCGCCACATCTCTTGCTCTGGCAGCTCAATTCCAGCCACGACAATGGGACGAGGAGCGCGGATTTCATCGTCCTGTGGGGTGGTGGTCGTAGCATCGGAGAACGTGGTTGGCGACATGATGAACCTATCACGCCGAGACAATAAGTAGTCAGCCAAGTACGAAGTGAGACTCCGCATTCATAGAACTCGCACGTTGTCGTGACCTGAGCGCGTTGAGTAGTGGCACGTCTTCGTGAGTCGCGGTGAGGTTGAGAGACGGCGGGTACCACAAGGCCAAGGATAAGTAACTCGAACATGATTACATAATCGGTTTAGCGCCTGTTCAGGTTCAGTGGATTCGTCGCGTTTTCCCAGGTTTTCCCTCTTGTTCCCACTTTGACACGGAAACGGGCATAATAGCAACAGCAAGCACAATGCTTGTCCTTGCGGTGCAGCAGCGCGAAGCTGCGGTACGTTTTGGGCTACGCCACGAAGCCTCACTTCCTCCGGTCGCTCCATTGTCTGCTGTCAAAGGAATACGACAGCGCTCATTGTTCCTGCAGAATATATATACTTTCCCGTGGATAGGCTCGAGCCAGAGTACCTACAACCTCGCGCCACGGGCTTCTATTTTTGCCCCCACACCTTTACGCGGTGTCTCGCGGTGTACTAACCACCCAATCTCCATCGTAACGATCTCTCCACCTGCTCTCACTCCTTACGCTCCGTCTTCCGGATCCCCCACCGTCTATAACGTATCCATGGCTAAGAAGCCCAAGACTCCGAAGAGGTGCGCCTTATACGGTACGCATTCATGGCGACACTTTCCAATAGTCATTATAGGGTGTATATGACATCCCTGAGTTCCGTGCTCCATTTGCCTCCCGAGATCAAGAACGTAGCGAAACCCAGCAACCCACTCAATCGCTATAAGAAGATTGGACCATTCGTCTTATGGAACCTGTCTCAAGCGCTCTTATCGGATCCACACTACGAGGCGTCGGTCTACGGGGCTTTCAATTCCTACCTCATTGCCATTTATCCTCTAGACCGCTACTTCTTGATCAAGCCGCAAGGCATGATCCGTCCAGTCCTCGCTCCACTACAAGCACCTCCCATTCTTGGAGATGTGCCCGATGGAGGAGGAACTGGAACCGACCCGGGAGGCGGCGGTTTTGCAGAGTCTGGCTCGCGAAACGCTGACCAAGACGAAGCTGACCACGGTCTGGGCGACGGTCACGACGACAACCCCGATGGCGATGATGATGGCGACGGGTTTGACTTGGACGAGGATGAAGCGGACGTATCCTTCGGCTCCTATATGGGCGAACACAGCAAACGTGGCCGAGGTGAGTAGCAGACATTCCTCACTGCGGATGTGTTGACTCATCGATTCTCATAGGACGCGAGGTGGGCAAGGATTTTGTGGACTTCGTGGTGGTCAAAGTTGTCATCTGCGATGATCCCACCACGAAGTGCCATATCCCTGTTCTGCTTGTTGAGGTTAAGAAGAGCTATGATATTCACGGAACTGCTCATGCGAAATTGCAGATGACGCGGTATATGTCCGACATGGCGTCCCAGAAGACCTGTCCACCTGATCTAGTGGGCTATCTCGTACAGGGCCGTATCGGCATCCGATTTCACCTCGTTCCACGGTTGAACGGGACCCTGAAACCAGCTCAGAGTCCCCAATTTGACATCTTGGACGACGACACAATGACTCCAGAGCTGGTGCGCATTGCGCACGATAATTGGGGCATCTTGACCATGGATGAAGAAGTTACCGGGTAGTTCGTCTGGGACTGTTCAGCCTTACGTCACATGTGTCGCTCTCACCTCATCATGTACATAGTATATCTCGCGTTTTCTGGCCTTACAAGCTACAGGAAACCAGAGCTGCGCCATGCAAACATCCATCGACCGCCATCCTTTGGCCCCAGCGGCGACAGTCGTGCAAGCTCCTGCGACGCCCTTACAGCCTCCTGCGTTGAGAACGTCCCGTTTAACGTCCTCGCATGGAAAAAGTCGAGTAAAATCAACGCAGGATTCTTTCGCAGTTTGATATCGAGCTCCTTCACAGTCCCATCAGCCAATGCGGTCTTCTCCAGCGCGGAAAGCCAGTCCGAATAGGCGACGATTTGCACGCCGAGGGCTTCTGCTATAGGCTCCATGAGCGTTCGTGAAGGCACCGGTCGGGGATGAAGTAGGTGAAGGATACGAGAAGAGGTATTGAGCATCTCCACCATTGCACGAGCAGCCAGGTAGCTCGGTACGAAGGCCGCATCCTACAGGCAGGGACCGTTCGCATGTAAGAAAAAATATGAATCCGCGATCAGAAAGGGCCCATACAGTGGTTATGTCGGGAAGGCATCCGATATGGAGGCTTGATTTGACCATTGCAGGGAACCATTCGCTCTCGTTCCAGTGTCCATTTCGATCGCCACATAGCTGTCCGAGACGAACGATGCTGACGGGGACACCCTCCCTCTCGGCGATCTTGCAGAGGATCTCTTCCGCAATCCACTTGGACTCTGAGTAGCCTGTTCCAAGGGCAGCGAACGGTGGGGCAGGCTCCTCATGGATCGGCCCAGAAAGCCGATATTATGAGGCATTGATGAGCACTCAAGATATCGAAGAGGGTTGCAGGCATCTCACCGCGGAAGACTCCAATTGAGCTGACGAACTGGATCTTGGGTGGTACAGTGTAAGGCGAGCTGAGGGCCACTTCGATGAGATTCTGGAGGCCCGCCAATTCGGTCTCAAACGAGGCAAGAGCCAGTTTGAAGTTAACTCTCCAAGCTGTGTGGTTGGACTCAGCGTGACTACACGCGCATATGTACGTGAACTGACCATTGTGTAAGATATGCGTCGTGGATCGTTTGATCTCAAGAGAGGTCGGAAAGGTCAGCCATGCTGCGTACTGCGATTCGGGCCACTTCTATGAACCCACCTCATCGAGCGTCTGGGCAGGGAGTCCTAACCCGCGGGCACTGAGGTCTCCTTCAACCATTTTCAACTTCGGTGAAGCCAGAAGTGACACCTGGAGACCTCTGTGGCAGAAGCGGGTGGTTTGTCGCTCCATCGCTGATGTCCCCTTTCTATTCAAAGCGTAGACAGTCTCCACACTATCGTCAAGCAGCAAGTGTTCCAACAAATCGGCGCCGAACCCGCCTGTCGTGCCAGTCACGAGGACAATCTTGGCATTTGTCTTGCGCTCTACGAGTTCCGACGGCCCGGGTCGTCGCGGGAGAGCGAGCAGATATTGTTCCGCACGGTCCGAAAGGACAGCTGGTGTGGACGCACCAGTCACATTGGCTCGCTCATGAATTGCACGTACGAGTGCACGAGTCAGAGTCGCGATGGACGATGCTTCGTGCACGATATTCATGGGCAAGCGTTGAGCGGCGCGGAAGTGGGCGTGATGAAGGGCACGAAATATGGTGTTGCGGATCCACGTTGCTTGCAAGCTGTTCCAACTGTCATCAGGGGCGGTTGAACAAGCTGAGGAAAGCAATACCTATCGCAACCGTGTCGGAAGAAGTCTGCTTCATCGCCCAGTGGCTGGTGCAGGGAGCTCTCGACGACGGCTCGCAAGAATTGGCGTGTACGTTCAGCATCCCAAGTCGAGGGTGGTGGGATGTCGCTCTGTGCGCTAGACTCTACTTCGGCGTATAACTCATCTATCTCCTCGGAGTAGAGTTTTTCGAGAGTCTTGCGGCGAGGGTAGCCTTTCAGGTTGTAAGTAAAAGGCTTGTCCGGGGATGCAACAAGTATCATCTGCCAAGGCGTTACATAGCTGTGAGGACGTGAACCACCACATGTATTACACGAGTGCTTACCTCCTTGAAAATGCGCGAATGCTGTGGTGCTATGGCATTTGCACGTTCTATGCTTGGCCTATAAGCATAATCAGCGGGAGTATATGAACTTCGAGGCGGAAGAGGACACACCAGACCCTGTTACGGTACTCTGTCAACGCCAATGGGTCGTCATGAGAGACGGCGTCAAGCGGGTCTATGAGAACACCATTCTGGGACTTCCCGTGTCCAAAGACAATCGAAGATCGAACATGAGGGTCCTCGTTTATGATACCCTCTGTGAGCGAGTTAATAGGAACTGCCGATGAGCTACTGGGCTACATGTACGTCATACAGCGCACAGAGACTTGAACGTACCGAGGGGAAGTGGGTTGGTCTGAGCAGCAGGCTGTTTAAGATTGAACATTGCGAAAGACCGCGCACGACTCACCTTCTCACCGTTGGATAGTACTATCTGGTCGTCCTTGCGTCCATATACCTTCCACAGACCTGGCTTGGTAGGGTGCGGCTCGACGAGATCACCCGTAGCGTACGCATCCGTGTTCCCGACCTTCGTGTTCACGACAGAAAGTGGATGATCGGGCGACGACTGCAATCTCTCGGGTGAGTGCGGACCAACGAGAGCTAGAATGTGTCCGACTCACCAATACGACAATCTCAAACATGCCATCGCCGAATTCCTGCTCAACAGATCGTAGCCAGGGCGTAATAGAAAAGTAAGGCCAATCCATCCCCGGGTTCGCTGTGTAATTCGTCGAGACAGGGTGTGCATCGAAGACGTCACAAACTCACCAGTAAACAAGTTGGCTACCGATCCGACCTCGGTCCTATGTGTTGTTACGTCAAGTTGCGACTCGTGCAGCTTCAGGGAAATACCTACGACCCATAGGTTGAATAGAGGGCGATGCCTTTTGACGCCAACGAATCTCCGACGTCTTGATGCAGCGGCGCCCCTCCGAAAACCTGCAGGAAGGATCAGCTCTTCTCCTGCAACCGTTTTGATCCACTCACTATGCCTTTCATCCGCTTCATGCATCCCACCTTACGAGAATCGGATGCCCATTGCTGCAGGCAATCGTCAGGATATCCTCGAATAATCTGCTGGAGTATGCTCACCTCGATGAAAACAGGGACCGTCATAAGGTAATCCACATTAGTGGCAACAGTACCTTCGAACACGTTCTCGGAGGTGGGTAAGACAGGGGATGAAGAAGGTGGAAAGACAGCGAGTGTCCATCCAACTGCAGCCTAACGAACAGAAGACCCAATCAGCGGTGCGGATCAGCAACTCAAAGCCCGTCGAAATCGTACGGCGTGAGCGCACATGGACACCCCGAAAGCGTGAGACATGGGAATTCCGTGGCAGCCAATTATTGCCTCGGCGGTATCAACATCTCCGTACCCTAGACGTGGTATGTGAGCTGTGAGCGAGCGGTAGCAACGCGTATGAGAGATGATGCTCACATGGAACCGTACCCCAGCTGAGCAACGATTGGTGAGTCCACGATATGGGCTTTGGGTAGTTCGTCGATCCTATATACCATTCAACAGTCGACTTGACCGTAGCTAAGTTCTGCATTACCCACCAGAAGAATGTAGAATGATAGCCGTCCCACTAGATTTGAGCAGCTGGGGCAATTCGGGGCTGCAAGAGCCGGTCGACGACGATCGCATCTCGTCGAGCACAAGGAGGGGATGCTGAACAGTATGAGACATGTTCATAGTAGCATCTCTTGCTAGTGTCCGCGTTGAGTCGTCTTGCGAAACTAAGACGTGCCTGCAGCTGGTCTGCTGGAGCAGCTGAGCAACTGTCGAAGTGGAGTTCCGGAGTGAGATGGGGAAAGCCGTGTGTCCTGCACGCAGGATCCCCAATATCGTCAGAGCATAGGTGATGGTGTCTTCGCCACAGCTCATCAGTACACCTGTCTCCGACCAAGGTAAGCCCACATACCGGTGTTGGCAAGGATCCCAATCGTCTTGGCGGGAGCCGCAGGTCCAGCGAAAGAGAGGACATACTGCGCCACTCCGCGCATGCGCTGAACCACATCCGAGTAGGGGACTCCGTGAAGCACCTGTCCGTCATGATAGCAGAACGAATCGAAATTCGGGTTCACTTTGCCATGCCACTCGTAAACCTCCGGCAGGGTGATACCACCTGCTTGGATAACAGCTTTGGGAGACGTGAACTTGGGGGGCAACATCAAATGAGGGACTTCCGGGTGTCATAGCACGACGCAGGGGACACGCAGGCTTTTCGTTCTCCATGAGCCCGCCCACCAGAGAAGAGAAGCTCCATGGGCGGCGCGCTCAGGAGCTCCCTCGCCTTCGACACCTTGATTGAGAAGACCGCTGGAAAGTGACGAGCCCACAGTAGACTACCGAAGGACACGACCCTTGACACGAGTACGCCCTGTCATACCGCCCATGCGATTGCACATTCGAGATATCAACGCACCTAGATGTCTTGCGAACGCACGAACCGCCGCTCGAGGTTCGATCTAGCTCATCTAGTGATGTATTGTCAGAGATTACGCTATATAACAAGACATTACAGTATGCTGGAACAGCGGACTCGCCGGGAAGACTCGCCGAATTTAGGCCTGCTTCGCTGCCTCCTCCGCCCTCCTCTTTTCGCGCCTCTCGCGCCCCCGCGTGACCATCGGTTTCGGCTCGAGGTTCGCAAAGAGGCGCTTGCACACCTGCTCGATCACGTAGCATCCGGCGAAGTCGATGATCATCGTCGTTGTCAGCTTGACCTTGAACTGCAACGACCATCATCAGCTCCCGGCTAAAGTGATGTATTGCATTGCACGCACCGAGTTTTCCATCTCGACAATCTGCAGCCAGCGGTTCATCTCGGGCATGAAGTCAGTCGCGCCCGAGAAAGCCACAGCTGAGGCGCCGGCGAGACCCCAGAACAGCGCCGAATTCTCGCGGATACCTTCACGGAAGGGGCGACCCTGGAAGTTGATGGCGAACGTGGACACTTGTTGGGAGAGGCCGAGGAGGTAAATCGCCGTGTTCAGCAGGTTCGGCTCGAACTTCGCCTCCAGATCGATAGGTCCCCGCCTGTAATCGTGATACGATGTCAGCAGGGCAGCCACGAGTAGGAAGAAGTATACGTACTCCTCAAACAGGCGCGTCAGGTCCGTGATATAGACAAGCGTTGCGATGTGGAGCGCAAATTGCAAGAGAACCGACAAGAGCACATAGAGGTTGAAGATGTTCCCAAGTGGCCGCTCTCGTGACAGCTTCTCCACGGGCTGAAACATGAGTCGTTAGACACGATGGCGGAGACATCGGTGTAGAGGCAGAGTGAACCGACCTTGGCCCGAGAGATGCAGAGGAAGCAAACAGACATCAGCATACCAGTGATAGTGACCTGGTAGTCGCCGAACTTGATACCATCCAGGTACTGTACACTCAGACTGTACGCAGTGATGAGGCAGTTGAGAGCAAGGATCTTGTACATCTGAATGGTGGCAACGAGTGTGCAGCGACCCTGTCGGATGATATGCGTGACTAGGAGCACGCGTCAGCGTTCAGCAGGCGAAGACGACATCAAGATACTTACTCGCTTTGACGTTCGACAGCTTGGAGGTGAACGGAGCGGCGCACGACGCATCGCCGAGCTTGATCTTTGGCACTTCCTCGTCGGCGTCCATCTCCGCAAGCTTGTCCGTGATGGAAGCGAGGTCGAACTGATTATAGACGTGAGTCAAGAGAGATAAAACATCGGGCGGACACCATACCTTCTCCATAGGATTTTTCTTCCTTGCGTTCTGCAAATCCGCAACAGCCTTCTTCTGCGCCTCGACGACGTCCGGGTACAAGTGGGCGATGGCGGGCGGTACAGGCGGGGGCGGCTGGTTGAAGCGCGCTGATATCTTGAGTTGCTGCTCATAGACCTTCTTGATACGCTCGTTCCTCTGATGCTCCGCAATCTTCTTCAAGTCCTCTTCGGTTCCGTCCAAGAGTGCAACACCGATGTGAGCTTGCTTGAGCGCACCGACGTCGTTCGTACCGTCACCGGCCATGAGCGTTACGTAGCCGAGCGTCTTGAGCGACGTCAGGATGAACTCCTTCTGAGCGGG
The DNA here is from genome assembly GCA_016618145.1 of Sanghuangporus lonicericola. Lineage (NCBI taxonomy): Eukaryota > Fungi > Basidiomycota > Agaricomycetes > Hymenochaetales > Hymenochaetaceae > Sanghuangporus > Sanghuangporus lonicericola. The sequence continues at coordinate 767 of WJSG01015895.1, read as the reverse complement.
CGAGACTCGGGCGTAGACCCAAGTGTTCTGGACGAGGTCGTTCCACGACGGGTGTGACTCGTACAGCTTCATTGCGGCTCCCGTGATGCAGATGTCATACTTGTCGAACAATGAGGTGTCAATGGGTTGAGAAGGGTCCACGGGGATGTTGACCGTGTCGTCGACAGAGCGCCAGACGAGACCGTTGGAACCTTCGGGCACGTCAAGGATGAGTGCATCGCGGTCGACGATCTCGACATCGCGGGCGACGTGAACGGCAGTAAGGGGGTTGTCTCCGGTGATCATGACGCACTGCGGGGATGATGAGTGGAACAACAGAGGAAACGGGACGGCTATGATACTTACACGGTGCGAGGAGTCCCCAAGCATCTTGAGCGTCTCGACTGCGTCTTCTTTCAACGGGCAGTGGAACACCAAGAACCCGCAGAACTGGAGGTCAGATTCAACCTTGTCACGAGGAAGCTTGTTGATCTGGACAGAAAGAAAGTATCGTCAGTCGAGCGAAATACTTACCACAGCGGACAACCATACCACGTCCACGCTCATGTGATCCGTCTCCTTGAAGGCCAGAGCGAGCACACGGCTGCCGCGACGAGTGTACCACTTGTATGTCTCATCGTACTTTGGGGGAACCACGGAAAGCATACGCCTGATCGTCTCGGGCGCACCCTTGGTGGCGACCATGCAGCGTCCGTTGGGGAGAGTAGACACGGTGCTCATCCGCTTGAGAGCAGACGAGAACTGGAAGCGTCGGCGAATGCTGATCT
>WJSG01015876.1:0-13855 GCA_016618145.1 Sanghuangporus lonicericola | reverse complement strand
TAACACGCCTCAGCCCTAACGCACTGTAACGTTCTAAGTCTGCAACCCTAACGCACCGTAACGTTAGCACACCTCAGCCGCAACACACCGTAACGTTCTAAGTCTGCAACCCTAACGTACCATAACGTTAACACGCCTCAGCCCCAACACACCGTAACGTTAACACGCCTCAGCCCTAACGTACTGTAACGTTAGCACGCCTCAGCTGCAATGCACCGTAACGTTAACACGCCTCAGCCCTAACGCACTGTAACGCTAACACGCCTCAGCCCTAACATACCGTAATGTTCTCCATCTGCAACCCTAGCGCACTGTAACGTACGTTGACGCACTGTACCGCTTTGAACCTGATGAAAATATAACCCTTCCACCGGGCCTTGCACATCACTACTCTTGCTTTTCTTCTTACTTGTTGCCTGCTCCAGGTATAAATTCCGGATCTCTTGTGCATCTTACATTACCCACTTGAACCTCCGAATCCTAAGTGTCTTATGCCGAGTTTCGCAAGGCGTCCTGCTGTCAATGGCACAAGTGAGGTGTTTTAGGGTTAGAAGCCGGTGCGCACGGTCTTAACAGTCAACTGTTCCTTCCTGGCNCGCACGGTCTTAACAGTCAACTGTTCCTTCCTGGCACAGGTTTGGCTTATTGAGTTATCCAAACAGGGTTACTTTTGGTTTACTGAATGCCTTGGAAATCACCCCACTAATGCACCTGTCAGCTTGCTTCATGCAGATGGTGTCATTGAATATCTGTGAGCACAGCTGAGCCAGCAGCGAAGCTACGTAGCGTTGAGCCGCAGGCTCATTTTCGGGGCAAAGCCACGGGTAATAAACTAGTCATATTGCAGCCACGGGCTGTCTTACTGCAACGGGTGAGATTTGGCTCACTGCTCACTGTGCTTACAATTACTTACTGGAACAGGTTGGGCGCTTGTGACCGGCGTGTATATTGGCACATACATCACTGTTCGTTAATGTTCCGCCTCTGTGGTAATTCCATTAAGGTTACTGTTAAGCCGGAGGTTAGTACGAGAGGCGCTCTCGCAGTGGTCAGCCGCTCCACGGACCGGAACGAACTTATCCAAGGCATTACGAGCAAGAGAGTGCTACAAATCACACACGTACAGCACAATTGTACATCGCGAGCGGGCGCCCGCTCGTCGTCTGCCCTAGTAGACACCGTCTGTATCGTCCGAGGTAGTCGAAAGTCATACAGAGCACGTCGTGACGACCCATCTACCTCTTTGAGGGGACGTTCGGAGCGGCCGACCGCTCACGAACAAGGATCGGTCGTGTATCTCCTGCTGCTCGCGACGCACCGCGCGATACGAGCAAAGAGGTCCCTGATACGGCCCCTGTCCCACCGACGCTACGTTTCGAGCGGCCGACCGCTCACGAACAGAGATCGATCACGTATCTCCCGCCGCTCGCGACGCACCGCAGGGTGAGCGGGCAACTGTCATAATGAGGTGCTGCGGCCCCGCGTAAGTAGCCATTGAGCGGTCGCCCGCTCATCGTCAGATGTGCTTGGAGTGATTCCAAGTGTATCACTTATTCCCTATCACTGCTCCGGAGCGGTCGACCGCTCACAAGCCTGTGTGCACGAGAGCGGGCCCGTAATTGCCTGCTACAATGTGACGGGTGATTGCCTTATATAGGCGACATGGTGCTCGAGGCCAGGTGAAGGGTGCAGCTGCGGCAGCCTGGTGTCCCTGCAGGGTCGGCGCCAGCGTATAAGTGCGCGATGCAGCGCGCTGTCTCCTCAGACTCTCGTCTCTGTCTCCTCTCACTCGCGAACCTCTGCTTCTATCTTCACTCGTCCACATCAAGATGTCGGAATCGTCGAACAACCGACTCACCATCCGCCTGCCGGTCACTCGCGCATCCAGCGCCATGTCAATGTCGATGGCAACGTCCGCAGCGACCGTCATGTACGAACCCGATGAGGAGCAGCGCGCCCACGATGCCAAATTGGACGAGCACGTCGGCCCCGCGAGGAAATCTCCGCGTCTTTGAGGGAGAATGCGGTCCCCATGCTGGTGCCCCACACGCGTAAGTCTACCTCACGCCGCTATCTGCGCGCCGCTCGCTGACACTCGCGCCCTCAGATCCGGCAGGATTCGTCCTGGAGACAGGCGGCCTGTGCGTACCATCTCATTGCGCCCGTTGCATGCGCTCCGTGCTGACCAAAGTCTCTGTTTTCCAGAGTCCGGGTGCGCGGACCCAGGCACGCGCGGACGCTACACGTCGTCAACTACGACGCTATCGTCGTCGAGCAGCTCGAGAGCAGGAGCGAGCGCAAGGTGAGTGTGTCGCAACCCCTAGCCGCGGTGGAATGTACTCACCATGTCGCCCCCACAGCCCCTCGTGAAAGTCCGCTCGCTGTATTCGCACGAAGACCTCGACACGGCGTACATCAGTGCGAAATCGCGGCACCCAAGCATCATCCGACTGGTGCAGGGCAAGAAGCAAGTCGTACTCGGAGATTTCGACGAGATCGTCCTCCTGGAGAACATCATCGTCCTCCTGGAGAACATCATCGCCCCCCTCACCGACATCGCACGCGTCCGCCTCGACGGCGTCAACCTGCCCGTCCTCATTCCCAGCGCAAGGTGGATCCGCGAAGACGTCACCGTCACCCGGACCAACAAGGTCAGGAATTGCGTCCTTTTGGGCGTCGACGACGTGAGTGTCTTCATCTTTTCGTGCGTCACTAACCGTTCTCATTGATTCGGTCTTTGCAGCAAGGTGTCGCGTGCTGCAGCAGCGAGCATTGCACCTCCGGGACGTTCTATTACCCGGAGGAGCAGCCGCTCCGCTACTGCACGCACTGCGAGCGGTGGTACCATGTCCGCTGCATGCGGCAGCTCGGAACGGTCGCGAGCATCCGCTCTGTCTCCTACGCCCAGGGCTCCGAGCCGCCCAGCTGGATCGTTTGGAAGGCCCCCGCCAGTACCCCATCTCACGTCGCGAGCGACCTCGAACACCTCGTCACCCTCCCCATTCAGCGTGGGTACCTTCTCGGACCCCCCGGTGCCCATCCGCTGCTGTCCTTCGAGATGTTTAGCATCGCGTTACGGCACGCGGTGAAGTCTCGTCGCTTCAAGGCGCCCACGACGACCACCGAGGCGGAGGTCGTCCTGCAGAATATGCTCAAGACGACACTGCTGGAGAACAACGATCTCAGCCTCCGCGAGGCGACCGCGGCCCTCCACTGGCTCGCGCGCGTGCCGATGGGGCAGCGGCCGATCTACGAGTGCCCCCGCTGCGCCCACCATGTTCTTTAACTCACAACGGACCAACCGATGTAGGTACGGAAGTAATATCGCATGTATGTAGTTGTAATGTCCCACAATGCTGCCGCTCGATCTGATGATGATAAATAATGATTCTCGAGTATCCTGTCAATGGAATTGCATAGCACGAGTCTGATATCGCCTCGCGAGAGAGTGACAATGCGGAGGAACGGGGCAGATCATACGAAGGATGCTGTCGAGCGGACGTCCGCTCGCCAGCGTACATAGGGAATGTTTCTATCGCTGCTCGCTACGCAGCACAGGATGCGACCAAATCTCACACACATACCACGCCGGGGCCTTCGACACTACATTCTGAGCGGCCGCCCGCTCAGAAACGTACTTCAGCCATCTATCTCCCGCTGCTCGCGACACGCTGCCGGACGCGAGCTCGGCACACCAGCACACCGCACATTCACCGTCGATGCTATGTTCTGAGCGGTCGCCCGCCCACAAACGAACATCGGTCGCATATCTCCCGCTGCTCGCGACACGGTGCCGGACGCGAGCTCGGCACACCAGCACACCGCACATTCACCGTCGATGCTATGTTCTGAGCGGTCGCCCGCCCACAAACGAACATCGGTCGCATATCTCCCGCTGCTCGCGACACGGTGCCGCCCCTAGGCTGTGTGTCCTCTAATGCCGTGCGCGTACCTGAGATCCAATGACCTGAATCTTGATTTGGTTCGTTATCACCAGCTCTTCACGACATGCCCATGGATGAGTGGTTAGCGAGCAGCCGCTTATCTGCCCGACTACACGGCCACAGGGGTTAGCGGGCAGGTGCCCTCTGAGAACACAAACGTACAGAGCAATTCCACATTGCGGGTGGTCGCCCGCTCGTAGTGGGACCGCGTTAACACCGGCAGTATTCTTAGACGTATCTCTCCGGGGGGCGATCACTGCTTCCGAGCGGTCGCCCGCTCGGAGTGCCGTGTATCCACCCGTGTGGCACCATCAATCACGCCACTTAGCGACGACCGCCCGTTCGGCGAACGAGGCTAAATAGCCCCGTTCCCCTCTTTACCGTCCCCCAGCATATCCCCCAGCACCCCAGCTCGACTTTACGCCCGTCCTCATTGTCTCCGGCGCCGCCGGCAACGTGCCTCGAGGCCTCGTCCCAGCGCCCGTCCCTCGTCATAGATCCGTTATCTTAGATCTCCATCATCCCCTTGGTCTCGACTGCCCGCCCTTCCCGCCACGTGTGTGCGCCGCCCGACGCCGCCATGTGTCCCGCCTCTTGGGCGCTGTCCCGATTCCTGCCCTCCGTAGTTTACTGTCGTCTTTGAGCTTGTCCCTTGTAACTCTGCTTGTAGAACGTCTCTCGCTTGCATAATGTCACAAAAGCGCGCCCCAAAAGTGCGCTCGTCTATGACTTATAACGCCCGCGACCGCGCTGAAGCCGCGTTGAAGAACCTTTCGGTCCCGACCCAGTCCAAGCAGGTCAAGTCTGCAACGACTATTCGTGCTGAACGCGTGGAGCTGCTTGAGCAGCGCGAAGAACTATTGAGCAGTATGTCCCCGCAGTTCTCGTTTTCACTGAGTCAAAGAGTCACGCGCTGCGCGCCCCGCATAGACATGACATCTGCTTCTCGAGCTGCAGCAAACCTTATTGTAATGGAGAATGGAGCTGTCCCAGACGATCCAACGCTTCCCACGCACGTTGACGTGTACGATGATTCCTCATTCATCACCCCGGTCGACGATGTCCACCCCGACATCTCCCATGAAGGCGGAGAATACCCGGAGTCAGCGCGAGCAGCCGTGCTACATGTGCTCGATCCGTGAGCTTCCTTCCAGCCTGCTGCGAGACCCTCTTACTCATTCGAACAGGCCAACCGTGGAGCGCAAACGCGCCGCTATGCGTTCACGGCGGGAAAGGCTCACGGCCATGAAGGAGGCTTGGACCGCACAGATCAGTGCCCTTGCTACCGCCTACCTGTCCTGGAAGCACCGGCGCACCACCACGGGCTTGCATTCGAGCGAAGAATCCCCCGGAGAGCCTATGGAGGCGCAGGGTCATGTGTTCAAGGTCGTCGCGGTGTACACGCATTGTGAGTAGTTCATACCATATCTCAGGTGCTGATCTCACTCTTCGCAGACAGGCAGAACGAGAAAACTATTGCTCAGCAGCCTGAAGAGCTCGCCAATGTCGCACTCATCAAGCATGGGCTCCTTGGCTGCTCTCCCGTCTCTCCCGAAGTCGCGCTGAGCCTGGAAACATTGGAGCTCTACCACAGGCTCCGCAGGCGACATCCGCAACTCGGCATACAGGCGATGACCCGCGCGTTGTGCGATATGCATGAGGTAGCTGCGATTGTGATCACACGAGTCTGAGTCGCGCACTGACGAGCTTCTGTCATCTGGCAGGTTAATTACTCCAGCGCGCTCCGGGAACATTTTTCAATAGCAATAGATACATATCTTGAAATCTTGCGCTATGTACAAGAGCGCGTCGACATCGCTCTCACGCGGAACGGCCCCAACTGGCGTATGCGAAATGCATGTCCGTGTTGTACGCTACAAGTAAGCCTCTACCGTGTCTACGATATGTCGCTATCGCGCTGACACATCAGCAAAATTCACAGCTTGAGAATGAACCCAAGCTATCTCCGGCTCGGCTCTTCGCGATGGATGGTAACAACTCTGCAAAGAGAGTTGCAAGTGCTGGTGCAGCGGATGACCGCGAATTCAAGAGCTCCTACTTCCTCCCACGTGATGTGGTTGATCGCTTCAAGGACGAGGTCAAGCGCCGTGGCCGGAAGCCCAAGACCAGGGATGTTCCTGCAGACGAGACGGTATGTGCCTATCAAAGACGTGTTACGATAGTTCACTCATGTTCTTGGGTCTGTCCAGGACGAGTCGTCGGATGAGGAAGACGCACCATGGATTGTCGATGACTCGTCTCCCGGCGAAGCCCCGGACGGACAGGAGAAGCCCAGTCTGTGTACGGAACGTTGGAAGGCGAGTGCGGCTGAGCACGAGAAGAGAGCACTCGACATCTACGAGACGACCGGTATATTTGTGGTCGCTTGCCGCCACGGCATCATACAGATCGCGTGTGAGATGGTTCGTAGCGGCGAATTGTGAGTCCTTCGTCTCCATACCTTGTGATCGTACTACAACATTCTTCTAGAGCAAAATATCCGCTTGCTACCTCAGATCATGTCTGCGATGTGCACGGTGATGACACGGGAGTGGGCTTCGACATCGCCTGCAGTTTCCGCGAGACTGCTGTAGCAAGCAAGCTCGTCGGTCCGAAGGTCGCCGCACGGGGCATGCAGTTTGCCGTGAACGCTTTCCATGGCTACGCCCATAACCGGATGTGTCAGCTGGCGAACCATCCGCTCTATCTACCAGGCTTTGGCCTCGAAGATCTGGAGGAGATGGAGCGTGTCTTTGCTGCAAGCAATGCTGCTGCGCGGCTGATACGATACGCAAGCCAGTTCCACTGGTTTCAATGGTTAGACCTGCACTTCTCGCAGTGGGATAGCGACAAGTATGTGGAGCTCAGTATGTATCTACCGTCACCCCAACATCCGGGACAGATCTGCACATCCACTAACGTCTCCGCAGGCCGATTCCTCTACAATAACTACAAACAGGCTCTGGCAATCATCGCCAACAACACGGTCGAGATCGAGCAGTTCAAGGCCACCACAGGTGTCACTGACGAGACGATCGCGGGATGGATCGAGGAAGAACGCAACTTCCTCCGTGATTTGAAGGAGCCACCTGCTGAACGTGTGCTTGAGGTCGCGTATGTGCAGGCTCTCTTACAGCGGTCACGAGCAGAGTGCGTAGATTCCAACCATATGCCAATAGACACGTGCTAACTTCTGTTATTTAGCAAGAAGCTCGAGGCCGCGCGGAGCGAGTGGGTCACTATCTCAAACTCGCGCGCCCTCGACTATGAAGGCGACGCCCGACGAACACTTCGCTTGGAGACTGCGCGTCGCACGGCCCTGGACGAGATGGCGCTGGCAGTCCAGGCGGTCGGCGATCTCGAGAGCAAGTTAGAGATAGACAAGCCGTGGACCCCAGATGACCCCAAGTTTCAGGAGACGCTGTCGTACATCCGTCATAAGGAGTACCATCGTGCACTTGACAAGGTCCAGCAGCTCGTAATGCAGCGTCTGCTTGAACTCTCCAAAGCGAACATGAGTGGCATGGGTATGTCTTGCGGGCTCCGCAGCTCGCGCAAGATATCTGATCCTACATTCATGCAGGATACAAGTTGCGCACATCAATCTGGAAAGCACTGAAGACTCGCAGCAAGGCAATTCGCACTGCGTTGAAGCACTACAACAAGCTGGCCTCGAAGATGGTACCGCCCGCACCCCAGCTTCAGTGGAAGGATGTCGTAAGCTATACCTTCGTCTCTGAGTTCGACCTCCTACGACATGCCTACGCACACCGTGATGTCGCCGACGCCCCATGGACCAAGCAGCGAAACCGGGAGATAACGTCAAAATATTTCAAGGTTCTGCGTGCTCGCGAGGAGCTGGCTCGGGTACAGGTTGAGGCACGGCGTCTTGAGGCAGACGTTGTTGTCGAGCACCTCGAATACGAAGCCGCTATCGGCCGCACGGCGTCCACAGATGTCTTCCTCAGCGCTGAGATCGCTGCCCAGTACCGCACGCGGGAACGCTTTCATGGCGTACATCTTACTCGCCTACAAGCATTGCGAGCTCTTCCCGGCTTCGCAGGGCAACCCGCGCTCGACATTCCACTGGAGAGAGGCCGCGAGCTCGTGCTGGATGCACAGCAGAACAACATGGCCATCGACATAGATCACTTGTGTAGCAATCGTACTGCTGTAGGATCTGGGACGGGCATGCGTACGGACTTCACAGAAGACGAAGAAGAGGATGAGGAGACAAGCGACGAGATGGTGCGGTTAGGTGACAGCATCGAGGGCATGTCGCTTGTTTAAGACGCGTCTTACTACATGTACATGTACATTTTGTGTTTGCACGGTTGCCGTCCAGGTAGTATACATTACATATAGTTTCAAGACACTAATCCGTCATGATACAGTAGTTTAGAGGATCTGGGACAGTGTTGCATTGACCGATGGGCCCCATTTCAACCTACCAGGCAGTACGAACGAGCGCGCTTCAAGCATTCAGCACTCACCTTGCGCGCGTCAGCCTATGGTGCGCCACTTGCCTTTCCTCAACTCTCACCGCTGATACAGGCTGTTGTCACAGAACCTCTACGCCTTCCATGCCGCCTGCAACCATTCGCGCTCAGTATGGGCCCCCTGCCTTGCGAGTTTACACCCAGCTTCGAAGTCCTCAACCTGGAATGGTCGACATTGCAGCAGAACGCTTCCGCCGCCGCTTCAACATCCGTAAGGACAACAACGAGCAACTCCATTCTCAGCGTCGACTTCATTCGGACTTCTGTCTGTCCAAGCGCGACCGGCAACTTGCCTTTAATGAAGCAATGGGGGACGTCGAAGATGCTGTAAGTGCTTGCAGACAACGGCAAGTTCATAAGCTCAATACTGACAGAACTTCCGAAACTCTAGATTACCGGAGCTGCACGACTGGCTGACGTCTTATTTGTAGGGTTTGCCATCAGCCCGGAATGGCATCCTTCAACTCCACTGCGTGCGGATGCAATTGACGTCAAGGTTGTCAACAGTCGGCAGTGTTCCCAGACCGCGGCATACAAGACAGTCGTAGAGAAGATCCGTCGCATCGTGCAGGAGGAACTAGGTGTACCCCATATACTGGGGTTCCAGGAAAGGCTTCAAGAGGTTACGCCAGGCCCAGGATACATGCTGGACCCAGAGACCCGGCGGATTGTAGAGAACCCAGTGCGACTCCAGGTTGCACCGGGGCCGGAAAGGCCGCTGGCATCAGTGGTGCAGTCTCCTGGTGCGTATTCTGTTATATACCTAAGTGACATGATACTGACGTGACTCATAGCGCGAAGCAACAGTTCCCAGCAGCCCAATCGTTTCCAGCAAGTCGCTCGCCTCGCATCTCCATCTCCATCCCCACCGGCATCCGCTCTTCAGCCGCCTACTACCCCTTCCCCACCCGTGTCACACCCCTCCTCCACCATGCGCTCCTCGTCATCCTCAAACACGACACAGAGGAGTACTGCACGCACCCGACAGGCTAGGATTCGTGCAACACGGGGGGCTGTAGAGTGTACGTGAACACAGATCATACCGCTCCCGGCTGCCGCCGTGCTCACTGTTATTTCAGCTCCAGCAGTCGGTACACATCTGCAAGCGGACGAACCTGCGCATGAGTCTAATGGCAGACTTTTGGAAGCTCAGACCACACAGACGCAGCCACCTGTCGTGCAAGGGACTCCAGGAGCTCGCGGTGATCAGTCCTTCCGGCGTCGCGTCCGCATTGCGCCCATTCCTGCCGTCATCAACGTGTCGGAGTCCTCGGAAAGCATGACTGATTCAGAGGACGACTCACAATACTTCGATGCGCCGGAGCCCGTGGGTGAGTGCACAAACTACATGGTATGGCGGGATTCAACAACTGATCGTGTTCAAATAGACAATGACACACCTGCTATTGCCGACCCCGGGCAGTCCACTCCCCATGCCACCGATCCCCGCCACGTTGAGGTCCCCAGCGACCTCCCGCCTCCCTACAGTGCTCATTCCGAGCATGAACCTGTGTATGCGAATGCTACGCTGCGTTCATTCGGGTTCAGCGAGGAGGTCTACCGGTATCTGGCCGGGGCTAACCTGACGGCACGGCAGTATGCGAGGATTGCGCTCGCATTCGATTATCATCCAAACGAGTGGCAGGCGATGTTCGAGGATGCTGGGCTGGAGCCAGACAATACCCTGACGTTACAGTACTTGATACTTGAGGATGCTTCTGAGGAGTGGAGGGCGATCATGAACGACATAGAGGAGATTCGGGAGGATTTTGTCGAGACCGTCGGGATTGATGGAGTACGTAGAAGGATCCCTGCCTGGCAGGACGCGTTGCATCGGTTGGGCATTGGATACAATGATGAGTAGCCCAGGAACTCGTAGAATATTGTAGACGTTGTGCATACTTAGTAGTGAAGCGACAGGGGTGTAGTAAAGGTTTGCAATTACGACCACGTGCTCTACGCCACCTCCTGCGTCCGTGCGCACCCACCTCCTCGAAGGTTGGTTGCGCTGACTTGCACTCCACCTCCTTGCGCCCCTCTGTACCCTGCTTCCTTCCAATTCTCACCGCTAAGTAATTGCCTGCACTGCTGCGCTCGTCGAGCACCTTGCGTTGGATCTGCAGTGAAGACAAGGAGCTGTCAGCATGGCCCGTTCCTCGGATCGTGCCAAACCAACGCCTGAGCAGCGCAAAGCCTCACGCCAGAAGAACGCCCTCATGTGGAAAGACATCAACGCAGAGCGGGAGAATGTGGCGGCCGCAATAGTGAATCTTGCGCAGAAGCATCGCCGGTACGCATGCCGCGGAGCAAACACGCTCCCAAACATCTCACCCGCTTTCCGATAGCTCCATACAATGGGTGGCCACCCAAATGTACCAGAAGGGCAAGCTGCTCACCGTGCGGCGCGAGAAGAACCTATTCAACGCGGTGATGCATGACCTGTCGAAGCGGCGTAAGGAAGAAGGTATGTATGGGCAGTGCACTGTTTTCTGTTGCAGTGCACGGCAGCTTACCCATCTTCCTGTAGGCCGCTCCTCCGACGGAAAGAAGACTCTCACCAATCTCTCGCAAGAGGTGGCTGCGACTGACTGGAAGAACATACCGGAGGAGGAGCAAAAGCGGCTGATAGACCAACTGAAGAAGGACCACGAGCACTCCATGAAGAGGGTGACAGCGAAGAATGCCACGGCTGACATAGAAGGGACATTAGTTCGGGTAGAGCCCGAGGTGAGCATCACTGAGAATCTCACCTGTTACGCACAAGAGTTGAGTCGGCATCGGGAGCGCAGATGTCCGGCATGACAGAGCGCACTGGGGCCGGGTACCTTGGTATTGTCACGCGCGGCGAGGTCACCGACAGCTGGTCCATTCGGACGCAGGCTACACCCAAGGTTCGTGAGGCATGCATCCACTTGTACAAAAGTACGCCAGAGGAGATGGGGATGAAGATCGATGCGTATGTGACTGCGGGAATGGCTGGTGAGCTGGTTATCGACAACTTTACAGGTTAGGGACCTTACGCACACTTCCTAGGTCTCATACATGTCACTGGGGGAAAGCGCACAACTGCGCTCAAGGCTGGTATCCGTTCCAAAGTCGTCGAGACACTGCGTAAGTTTTGTCCTGCACAATGATGCAATTCAATAACAACTTCTGTAGACAACATCCTTTTGGAGAAGGGTGTTCTAAAGGAGAATCTACCGAAGACGATGGTGTGGACCGGTACGAAGCAGACGTCGTCTGCAAGTTCGGCGTCGAGCTCGAAGGCTGGACCGAGCCTGACGGCGTCTACAACCCCAGCGACTTCAAGACCATCGGGCAGCTCGAACGGCTGCATGCCGCGCTCCATCTCGCGGACCCAACTTGCAAGTGGGTCATCCTCAGTGACGAAGAGTGGGAGAAGCGCAAGGAGGTGTTGCGCATGCGGCTCCTCCAAGAACGCGGCACTGACGACGTCAACGGGAAGAGTAAGAGCAAGTCCCGCAAGAGTAAGAAGGCTCCTATCAGCCCCGAGATGGTGCCGGATGAGAACACGGAGGTCCCCAGAACAACGACGGAAACGTAGCTCTTCACACTGTGCAGGCGCGATGAGCCCATTGCAGTCCGAGGGCTGTCGCGCGTAGTTCGCGCAGCCATCGCGGTACTCATTTCTCATGCCGACGCCCATCGCGCAGCGTGCGCAGTCCTCATAGATACTCAACTCATGTCAATCACATTCTTAATGACTATGCTTGCGTTTGTGTACGCTACAGACAGTGCGCGATGCCTCACATCATCCCAGCCTCACTACTAGTAAGCCCTCCACTCACCATAGTGCAGCGCCTACAATGCGATATCGTGCTGGAGCTCGATGACAAGCGGCCGTCGGCACAAGTAGTTTCAGCAAAAATGTGCCGGCGTAGAGGTCGCGAGGACAAGGGGCGGGAAGGGCGTCGGCACGCGTGGCGGGAAGGGCGGGCAGGGCGGGCAGTCGAGACCAAGGGGATGATGGAGATCTAAGATAACGGATCTATGACGAGGGACGGGCGCTGGGACGAGGCCTCGAGGCACGTTGCCGGCGGCGCCGGAGACAATGAGGACGGGCGTAAAGTCGAGCTGGGGTGCTGGGGGATATGCTGGGGGACGGTAAAGAGGGGAACGGGGCTATTTAGCCTCGTTCGCCGAACGGGCGGTCATCGCTAAATGGCGTGATTGATGGTGCCACACGGGTGGTGTATCTGGGAATGCACAGGAAGGCACGGGAATTCCCTTCCAGCGACAGTGTGACGAGTATATCCCTAGTATAGTCGATTGGGTGCACGAAGGCAAGTGAAGACTACCTTGCTGGGTCCCCTCGGGCCTTCCAGGGGGAGCGCCAGTCTATAAATGCGTGGACGCAGTGCTGCCTCCTCCGACTCTCGTCTCTTTCTCCTCTCACTCGCGACTCGGTCGTTGCATCTCAAGTCCTCCCGCGCCACCATGTCCCGATCCTCGAACAGTCCCCTCACCATCCGCGTGCCTGCTTCGCGCGCATCCAGCTCGGTCTCTTACCCTGCCGATTACGATCCCGAGGAAGAGCAGCGCGAAATCGACGCCAAATTGGACGAACACGTCGGTGTCCGGGATGAGGTCTCTGCAAAGATGAAGCAGAACGCGGTGCGCGCCCCCGTGCCCCACACACGTATGTCGCCGCCGCGCTGGTGTTTACATGACAGCGCTCACACCTAACCGCGACAGACGCGCATGGATACGTCCTTGAGGTCAGAACGCTGTGCGTTCCTTTGCGTAGTTCTCGAGCGCGGGCAATGTGAGCTTACGCCCCGAATTTCCAGGGTTCGTGTGCGGGGTGCTAGGCACTCGCGCACGCTCCATGTCGTCAACTACGACGCGATGGTCACGGAGGTCCTTGAGAGCAGATTCTATCGCAAGGTGAGCCTCAGTCCGATCCCACTCTGCGTTTCGATTGCTAATAAATCGGGCGCATCAGGCCCTCGTCAAAGTGCGAGCGTTATACTCGCGAGAGGACCTCGACACGCCGTGCCTCGCTCTCAGCTCGCGGAACCCGAACACCATTCGCCTGGTCCAGGGCAGGCACCAGGTCGTCCTCGGAGACTACGATGATATCATCTTCATCGAGAACATTATCGCCCCACTGACGGATGTCGCACGCGTCACCCTCGATGGCACCACTCTCCCCATCCTCACCCACAACACGCGATGGATTCGCGAAGATGTCTGCGTCGCCCAGGGCCCGAAGGTGCAAGGATCCATTCTTTTCGCCATCGACAAGGTGAGTAACTCCCGACATCCGTGCTTGATTGATAGCACTGACCGGGTTTCACTTTGCAGCAAGGCCTCGCGTGCTGCAGCAGCGACCGCTGCGTCTCCGGGAGGTTGTACTACCCGGAAGAGCAGCAGCTCCGCTACTGTACC
>WJSG01015871.1:0-12469 GCA_016618145.1 Sanghuangporus lonicericola | reverse complement strand
CTCCCAGTGTATGTCGGACTCAGCAAGTGGTAGTTACATAGAGGCACAACATAATATGGAGGCAGACTATCAATCTGCCACAGGAGGAGTCGAACGCGCGGGCGCTGGGACGGGACCGGACACGCGCGCCTGATGTGCGCGCGCGCGAAAATCCATCCATGAACTCCTGGTCTACCGTACCATGACGGCAGGCCACGACGGAGACGGAGACGGGCTCCAGCGTCGTCTGCTCGCTGCTTCGTACACCGAGGAGAGGCTCAGCGTGGGGGTTGGGCTAGGACCGGCGAAGCCGGCCGCGGACGCGGCGCAGGTCGAGCCGCTGGGAGGGCGGGCTCGCTTGCGCCGCGATTTGGGTCCTGAGTCCTCTCCTTCCGAGTGTCTTGCGCAAGCGAGAAAGGGCGTGGCGGGTGGGGCGAAAGCGAGTAGTGTAGACTAGCAGATATTACGCTAATGGGGGAAGGGTCTCTCGGGACTCGTACTCGACGATGGAGGAGACGCAGACGCAAACTTTGCGCGCTCGTCTGCTCCGCTGGACGCTGGGCGCCTGCCTCGCGGGCTCGGCCGGGCCCTACACTAATTCCAGCGTCGTCTGCTCGCTGCTTCGTACACCGAGGAGAGGCTCAGCGTGGGGGTTGGGCTAGGACCGGCGAAGCCGGCCGCGGACGCGGCGCAGGTCGAGCCGCTCTCCCCAACCTGACGCCGCAAAGGCTGAACACCGCGGCTCGCAGCGCCGCTATGCCCAACCCCAATGGCCGAAGCGGCGGACGGACGCGTCAGAAGCTATAATTCGAAGCAAGATGCGCTACATGTCTGGACGCGACCTGCTCGAAGGCGCGGATGTATACTTGGTACGCTAATGATTTCCATCTCCCCATGATTCGTACCACCTCCGGGTCTACCTTCTGGGATAGGTAGAACGAGGCGCCGCCGATGCGGAAAGAGTGGCCGAATGTGCTCCCGAGCCCCTTCGCCGTGAAGGCGGAGTTGATGAATTGCAGAGCGGTATCGCGTACCATTGGGCGTACGTCCCCTCTCGAGTCTCGCCAGGAGAACAGCGGGTCGCGAGCACGGGCGGGCACCACTGCTGCAAGGTTACGCAGCGCCTCCATTGGGCACAAGGAGTCCTGCGCGACGAGAAAAACGTGCTGGATCTCCCCTGGACGTGCAGTCTTTGCTGACGGGAGGTCCAGTCTGGCGTAGTCCTGGCCATCGAGGTCCTTGCCGAAGAAGGCATGCTCGCGGCACAAGTGGAGCGACGGTGAGAACGCTGCACGCGACCGGACAGTTGCCTCCCCGAAGCGCAGCAGTCCCCAGAACGCGCAGGATGCGATCGCCCATATGCAAGCCTCGAAAGGGTCGCTGAGATCCAGCGAAGACTTCAGAGCACCCAGCATGTGCAGCGTGACTGGTGGGCGGGGTGGCCTGGTGCGCCGCTGTGCTTGCATGTTCTCGAGGCCTCGCAGTGACCAGTTAATCCGTTCGCGGTGTGCCTCGGTTAGAGGAGGAGGCCACCCCTGTGCAAGGTGCCATGCGCGTACTGCGTCCAGGTACTTTGATGCGGAGCGCACTGACACGGGCTCAAAAGGGACATCACCAGCGAACATGGTGTCGCACTCGGATGGTTCGGCAACTGCCCAGAGGCAGAAGGAGTGCAGCAGCTCGAATGACGCGGGTAAGCGGTCTTCCTCGCTGATGGAGAAAATGTCGCAGAATAGGTGATACTTGCGCAGGCCAGCTCCATAGCTAGATAGTGTGGAGTCGCGCAGTGATGCATGCGAAGCGTTCAGCGCAAGGAGAAGGATGATCGGGTGGTTAATGGTGTGGAGAGGGGCCGTGCGTGTACCTCGCCACTGGAAAACTCGCTGGTCGGCAGGAACAGCAGGGCGCAGAGGAGACGGCAGCAGATGCAGCGCTCCGACGTCCTCCCGGACTGCCTTGCCTTCTGAGCTTTCCGACGGTGGGTGAAGCAGGAAAGCGGCCGCTGGCATTACCACGAGGTTAAGAGGCTCCGGAGGTGAGGTGGCAGCAAGAAGCTGCTGCGTGTAGTCGCTGCAGGGAAACCTGCGAGGAACCCTGTTATGTCGCCTCTTGAGAGCGCGTCGGCGACATTGAGGCGGCTGGGGACATGCACGGCAGTGACATGTAGGCAGCGCTGCGCTAAGGCGAGGTAGATACGGCGCAGGACCGCGTTGGTGCGTCCTGAGCGCGACCGGCCGCTGTTCAGCACGTGGACTACACCCATGTTGTCCGACCGTATGAGCAGTTTTGGTTGGTGGCGAGGGAGTGCATCCAGCAGCCCGTGAGAGCCTGCCATGAGAAGCCCAACCTCCACGGCTAAGGCTTCGGCCCAACCAATGTCGAACTCCTGGTGAGGGCCAACAGAAACCCCCGGTGCGTATCGCCAGACTCCCCAGAATGGTCCGATCACCACGCCGATCCCAAAGGAGCTGCTGGCATCTCCCCACCAGCCTAAGTCGCAAGGCTCCTTCCGAGCAAGCGGAAGCTCGTTCGGGAGAGTGTTGAGAAGCTCGACAACCCACTGAAGGTCGGCTAGCAGAGAGTCCGGGACGTGCAGAGATGCGCGGGGCGATCGGAAGCTGCGCGCAAACTCGCTGGCTGAGCGGAGGAAGGGCCGGATGAGTGGGAATATTGTGGATGCATGTACGAGCTTGCCGTGCAACGACGCTGCATCCTTCAGGTTGAAGCGTCGGCCAAACAACATCCAATCGCGGAGTAGCGCAAGTGTTGCTTCGAGCTTCTCTGGAGGGAAACAGACCACGAGGCTCCAAAGGTCCCAGTCGAAGCCAGTGAAGCGCTGTCGAGAGGCAAAGTGCCGCAGTTTGGGGAGACTCCACGGTACGCCGGCAGGTGCTGTGAGAGCCATGAACTCCTGCTCTGAGTAACGTTGGTGCGGGAGGCGTACGACAAAGAAGTCATCTACCCACTTGGTGATGGGCCCGAAGCCATAAGCCTTGTAGATTGCCACCAGCATGTCGGCAACTGCACCACAGACGCCTGCGCTGGAAGCCAGCCCAAAGCACAGGGCTCGATCGACATACACCTTCCCCTTCCAGAAGACGCACAAGGCATTCTGCTGATCAGGGCGCACAGGGGTGATACGATACGCTGCCAACACATCGAAGGTGGCTGCCTCACAGCCGGGAGGGAGGCCAAGGATCATCTCGGACACATCGTCGAAGGTTCCCCACGCGGTTGGGAAATCGTCGGCATCCACGCCCGAGTTTACGGATGGTATGTTGGGCTGCCAAATGAGCAGTGTCAAGTCGCATTCAAAACACTACAATGGTAGATGACCGTACATCGTGACGAGGGTAAGACAAGTCCTGTATCAAACGAAATTTGTTGGAGTGCGGCTTCGGGACCAGCCCGAGTGGTGCAGTGCGGAAACAGCCGATGATACCTTCAAGGTCCATCGGGTCGAAAGCTTCGGAGTAGCGACCCGCCGCTTGCTCCTCCGCGATGTATGCATCGATGAATGACTCGTCCTGTCGTAGACATGGCTGTTAGCAAATCAACAGCGCGGCAGGACCGGTCTCATACCAGCGTTGCAGATGCGTGATTTTCGAAGGTGTGTGTCTTCGGAACGGACCCGTGCACGCCGACATCGAAACCATTCCTCAGACCATGCACGATGTGAGTCCACTGGTCGAGGATCCCGACCTCGCGCAGCATCGTCTCGATGCGGTCAGGATCCAGTGGAGTTACCACGCGCCGTGGGTCAGCGGCGGTGCGGGCAGCCTGGTGGGCCGTGGGTGGGGGCATTGCAGACGGTGCAGTTGTGGGCGTTCGTGCACGTGGGGCCGGTTTGGCAGATGGAGTTGTGGAGAAAGGAAAAGCAGTAAGGTCGCCCCTCCGGCGTGGCGAGCGCATTGGGACTGTTGGAGGTTGTGGACCGGGGTGCGACGGGCCGCCCAGCTGCTGTGACGGTCGCCGTACAGGCGGAGGGGTAATGTCCGGTGAACCCGCAGCGAAAGCACAACACGCTCTCGCCACCGCCGCGAGCCGGAGCTGCGGTTGTCCTAGGCCGCTTCCGCGGGCCTTCGTCCGCCGGTGGCCCATACTTGCGGGGAGGCGGTGTGTACCGCGGCGGGGCGTGCGGGGCGTAGCTCGGCCCAACGCGCGCTGCGGCCTCGAAACTACGGGTGGCGAGCCGGCGGTGGTAGTCAACCGTGACCTGGGCAATCCGTGCCTCGTTTGCAGTTCCGAGGTCTAGCTGGGGCACGGAACGCGCCATCTCGCGCTCACCAATGTCGTACTTCAGTGCCGCCAGCCAGTCGAACTGGGAAGCAAGCCGCGGCACCAACGCGTGATGAGCGTGCAGCGCCGCGGCCCTCTTCTCCCCATGGTGCTTCCGCACGAGTTCTTCGACCGTCCCTGCCACAGAGACCCAGTCGTGTGCGGAGATGGAGTACTCCCCTGAACGGTCGAGGGGCTGCGGTCCTGCAAGAGCGCTCAGGAGGCTCTCCTGCTCAGACACCGCTACTGCCCGGGCCGAGGGTACTAGCTGCGAGTACGGGATGTAGTCGCCGTTCTTCACAGCGTTTTCGATTTTCCGTGGGACGGCTATGAGAACAGTGTCAGCCTTGGTAACGCAGCCCATGGCACGTAGATTCATGGAAAGCTAGGCTGCCGCGCTGCCCTCCCCGTGTGTTTGTGGCGGCCGTTCGTGTTCGCGTTCGTGTTCGTGTTCATGTTCGTGTTCGTGGTCGTGTCGTGGTCGTGTGCGTGTACGTGGTCGTGTGCGTGTACGTGTTCGTGTGCGTGTACGTGTTCGTGTGCGTGTGCGTGTGCGTGTGCGTGTTCGTGTTCGTGTGCGTGTGCGTGTGCGTGTGCGTGTGCGTGTTCGTGTGCGTGTTCGTGTTCGTGTGCGTGATCGTGTGCGTAGTCGTGTGCGTGTACATGTTCGTGTGTATGCATATGTGCGTGTGCGTGTGCGTGGTCGTGGTCATACGTGCGGGGGGCAGCGCGAGCGCCGAGCGATGCCGCTCTCGCGCTTGCTGGCGGTGGTATGCCTCCAGAAAGCGCGAGCAGACAGGCTCGCCTGGCAGGGATGGAAAAGGGATGGCACTCACGGATGTCTAGAATGCTGGGATGGTAGCCCGGCACTATGTCAGGCAGCGAGGCCGCCTGCGCGTGGGAAGGGTCGCGACCCAACAGGGCGAGCAGCTTCGCGCGGTCGACTTCGAGTGGGTCCGCTACGAGCGCGTTGACCGGCGCCGCCGGCGGGGGATGGTTCCCCGCGGCGTGAGGGTTCGGAGCGGCCGACGCTGCGCTGGCTGTGGTCGCCGCGGTTGAGAGGCGCGCCTCGGGTGTCGGCGCCGGGGTCCCTACCGGGGAGCCCGCGTGCTCCAGGTCCGCGATGCGCTTGTAGAGTGCCGCGAGGTGCGCCGCGGGCAGGCTCACCAGTTGCGGACGGGCGGCCGATTGCTCCTGCGCGGGCTGCGCCATCGAAGGGCTGGCCGCGACCGTGCGCGCGTTCGCGGTGGGGCCGGGGTTTTGTAGCATTGCCGGTGCAGCCGAGGTGCCTTGCTGCCCCGCCGGCTGCGTCGGAGGGGGGGTGGGGGGAGCCTTCCCGCTTCCCTGGGACTCGGCAGATGGTTTGCTAGGCGACGCACCAGGCTGTGAGGCCCGCACCTTATCCGGTTTTGCTTGCTCCGCGGCCTTGGTGGTTGTCTCAGAAGTTGCAGCCTCGGACCCTGCGATTGCGGCCGTGGCTGCCCTGGTCCCGGCTCGTGTTTTGCCAGGCTTCGTGCCACCGGTAGAGGGCTGGGGGTCGCCAGGCGCGATCACGAGGTTGGCGGGCAGCTTGGCGGTCGGTGTTGACATTTTAGGGAGGTTCGTTGTAAGCTAGAGCGAGCAGCGAGAAAGCGAAAGCGAGTAGTGTAGACTAGCAGATATTACGCTAATGGGGGAAGGGTCTCTCGGGACTCGTACTCGACGATGGAGGAGACGCAGACGCAAACTTTGCGCGCTCGTCTGCTCCGCTGGACGCTGGGCGCCTGCCTCGCGGGCTCGGCCGGGCCCTACACTAATTACCTGGATGGGGAGTTCGTGCTCGTCAGACATCGCGCCACCGGCACGCAAGCACGAGAGGGAGCTCGTCTGCGAACAGGAACCTCGAAGAACAGACATACCGTCGCAGGCCGCGCAAGCCCGATGGGCGACGCAGAAGCTCGGAGACGAGCTCGCCGCGGCCCGCCATATCTCTCGTCGCTCGACGCTCGACGCACGCCGGACCTACCGCAGAGCATATTACGTGCACGAGAGTCGAGACTCACCGGGACCTTGGCACCGAGCGTCGCCCGCTCGAATCGCACTCGGGCTCGCACTGCAGACAAGCGACTCATGCAATATCGTGAGGCGGGGACTCGCGCGCCGCACTCCTTACGAGCTGAAACGCTTGCGACGTTCGGCCACTCGCCCGGGTCCCCGGCGGAGACAGCCCGTGGCCGAGCTCTCGTGGCACGATGGACGTCGCGAGGCGGACCTCGGGCCTGCTGTCTCCCGCCGCGCAGTGTCTGGAGATTGCATAAGTACTGGCGCGGCGTGATGAGTAGACGCTGCGCACCTTCCTGCTCACGCCCATCTCCCCTCCCTTCCCCTCTCTCTCGCTCTCCTCTCGCTCTCTTCCCCTCTCTCTCGCTCTCCTCTCCCTGTCGACTCCTCGACTCCTAGACTTACCTCGTCCCGACGACACTCTCGAGGCCGTCACCGCTGTGCTCGACGCTGGCGGACTTCGGTAAGTTGAATAAGTTATATTGGCTCGTTACCTATGCTAATATGACCGCAGAGGACGCAGAGGACGCAGAGGACAGAGAGGACGCAGTTGCGTGCCGCATACTCAGTGCGTCTCACCCGGACACTCGCCAGCGACTCACCATCTCCTCAGAGTCCAGACGACGTGGTCCATCGCGTGCGTCACAGCGCGTCGCACTTCCCCGGTACGTCTCCTTACCTGTCCAGTTGCGTCGGTCGCTGACACCAGTGTGCGCAGCTAGGACGCCGTGCGAAGAGTTCGGGCGGTGAGTGATGGGTCGAGTGCGTAGTACGTATGGTAGTACTTTGTCGTCGCGTGGGACTTGAGTCGTGGGACGTCGGTTCCCGGGTGTAGCGATGCTGGAATGACGGGCCGTGTTGCGCGTGTGTAGACCTCGTGGAAGGGCTTGCATCGCGGTAAGCGGCGGCAGGTCGCTGTCTTCGTCGTGCGCGTTGGTGGGCTGCGTCGGAGCGCATTGGGGTGTGAGTTGAGTTGCAGAGTGTCGAGCAGGCCATGGGGCAGTGGGCAAGATGCGCGCCGCGCTCTACAGCGTCGGCGTTGCGGTTTGGATGACGGCCTCGGTCGTGAGCGGAACGAAGGCGAGGTTGGTCGAGAGAGGGCGGCGGCGAGTGGACGGCTACTGGAAGTCGTCTCGGACACGCAGCGCGAATGGAGTCCTGCGCACAGCTGCAGACAGGACGCGTGGACACAGTTGAAGGGAGGGGCGGAAGTATTAGAAGAGTATTGTTAGCGACATGGCATGTATGTATGTAGCGAAAGCCGTTGAATGACATACCTTGCGTGTTATTGCGCGATATGCGCTCAACGTATAGGACGCGCAGGTGGCTTGAACGGGTTTGAGACGGGTTTGGGGGCGTGGTAGATCGACTTGTGATATGGACAGACACGAGAACGCATGCAGTCGTTCAATATCGCAAAATGAACACGGCGTACCTGGTGTATGCAACACGCTACTGCATGGGTCCCGGTCCCTTGTCTGCCTCCAAGTGCGTTCACGGGCACGCAAACGCAAGATGCATGCGCATTGACTGAGCTCTTGACGCGTCTCCGGGCTTGCGCGGGTGTATGCAGTCGAGAGCCAGGTGAAGAGCGGCTGCGAGGGAGAAGCGAGCTGGAGCACAGAGGACGGGCAGCAGAGGCGGGACAGGCGAGCCAAGGGAGAGCGCAGAGAGAGAGCGAGGGCAGAGAAGAGGGGCACAGGGCGAGCGAACGCCGTCTTGACGCGTCCTGAGCACGGTCGACGAGCGCGTCGGATTGCCATAAGAGGAAGGAGGAACGGGGCGCGATCGGATGTTTGGCGGGCTTTGGCACTCCTCCGCACGCCCTCGTCCGCGCACGGCTGAGCTCTTCGGTACTTGGAACTGATGTGGCTCAGACCCCCTGTTCCTGTCTAAGTACTCGGTTCTGACCTCCTCCCCCGCTGGTGGGATTCATTCGACTGACTCGTTTGACTCTCTGAGCTTCAAGGCTCCTCTCCTGAGTCACGTATTTTGTGAGTATCGGACCTCTACGTAACAGCACTCATGCCGAACTCACCATCATTCATAGGCCAGCATCTACACTCATGCCTCACACCACGCCCTACCCCTCAATCCTCGCATTACTCGCAGAGGCACGCAGCGCTTCCCCAGTGCAGCTCGCGCGCAGCATGAAGCATGCCGTATATCCGGCGATCAGTGTCCCCTCCCCTGAAAGCAGTCGCTCGCAATTCGTCCAAGTGCGCATGCTCGACGCCCTGTCGACGCTGTGCTCGATGCATCTTCTGTGCCAATCTGTCGCCGTCTCTCTCGAGGCCGAGGCCGAAGGCTTCTGTGTACTCTTCGCCACCGCACAAGAGAGCGATGTGGAGGTGCGGAGTTTCATGGAAGATTGTTTCAATCATGTCCAGTCGCTCGCCGACAGTTACCAGGCTTATCGCTCTCGTGACCCCGGTCGACATTTGCGAGGACCAGGTCTTCATGGCACGGAAGCGCGCCTTTGCGGTCTTGGTGCATAGGAGATGCTACAACAAGTTCCGCCAGGTCTTCAGGACAGGCGACTTCGAGACGTTTCGGCACACGCTGGACCCGCGGGGTTTTACCGTCTCACTCATCAGTGCCTGCAAGCCATCGAGAAATTGAGGAAGTTCACCGAGCCGGCATCTGCAGATGAGGTGGCTGAAGAGGTGCTTTGGGAGATATTCCTTCTAGGGGATTGGATCTATTGGCGGTTGCTCGATTCGTCATTCAAACAATATCTCAACAATGTCGTCGGTAAGTCGAACATGAGCGGTGGGCTGAGAATCAAGCATATTCATGACGTTTTTGCAGACAGTGCTGCTACGCGGATCCTGATCGTCGCGAGTTCTCTCGCGAGCTGCATCGTAAGCCTCATGACCGTCGCAGGGACTCGCACGATCCAGCGCGTCATCGCAAATACTGGCCGTGGAAGCTTGCGGGCACGATGGATCGACTCTTCCGTGGTTCCCAGCATCATCTACAGATTTGAAGACCTCACTGCGAGTGACACCCCGACGCCGGCTGGCGAACCGTCTAAACCAAACCAAGTGGCTTGCGCCCACAACCCCGGCTCCATCCAAACGCACCCCGAAACCATCCTCGTGCAACACATCGTGGACAGACACATCGTTGTCCGTCCTCACATCGCGCTGTCCCAGGCCGCCTGCCACGCATGCTGCGTCTACATCGCGTCGGTGAACGCAGCCCACCACCGAGACTTTCGCATCCGACATTGCAGCGGCACCATCCCTGTGACATGCGTGCCGGCGTGGTGGCGGTGTTGCGAAGCGACGGAGTAACCACACGCACGCGCATCTACGCGGCCGGCGGCAGTGCAGCGCAACAGCAGACTCGCCGCAGCAAGATTGCTTTCCTTACGGCCCCCTACACTCACTAAAGTGGCGACCTGCACTCAGCATAACTGTCGAGGGTCCGCGCGGCATAGCTGTCGAGGGTCTGCACTCGGCGTAACTCAAGGGACCGCGGACTCAGACTCGTGCGTGGGGAGGCTGGAACTCAGTTATATTGTGGGCACGGCGTACATGTAAGTGTCTATTTGTATGCTATGCAACCCTTCTGACGACCTGTCCCTCCTTCAGCATACTGGACGCTGTCTCGACGCCTCGCCGTCTGCCGCCGCCAGCAAGTCCTAGCTCGGAATGTCAGCGTTTTGGGTGAGCAGTTGCTACACAGTACTTACTCACACGCGTTCATCGTAGTGCCGTGTCTACTGACGAAGCCGCTCGGCCGGCAGACAGCGAGAACTGCGATGGAGACGTCGCTCTGCAGAAAACACAAGACGTCGCATAGTGAGTCGTCTCTCTGCAACTCCTCGCGCGCTGCTGACGCGAAATGCAGGAGGAGTAGCTGCTCCCGCCGCCTCAGACCGTGCCTCCAACGTGCACACTAGACTGGCTGGAAGTCGCCGCCGCGTCAGCGAGGCAGCAGGTCGTCTGATAGTTCCTGGACCCTGGGACGCACGGGGACGACCTCGAGCACAGCTCACGCCGCCCCGCTCTGGGATAATCAAGCCGCGTTGGCGTCGACGAAGACGACACAACGGAGGGACGATGCGAGGAGCAGCGGCGACTGAGTTGGTCTGTTGTGCCAGCTCAGACTCGACGACCTCGCTACTAGCAGACTCGCCCAGACGTGCAGCGCGTTGCCCGCCGCCGGCTCAGCAGACAGGACATCCCAGAACAGCGATGGAACGCGTAGGATTCTGTTCAAACGCGTGCCACTCGCCTCGAACGCGATCTGCTGCCACTCTCCTCTCCCTGCGCGCGTAGCGACCTCCCGACGAAGCAGCGTCGTCTCGACGAGTCCGGAGAATGTGAGTACTTACTTGATTGCAGTAGAGGGGATGCCAGGTGAGTGCGTCCGATGCGGGGACCGTGGAGGGAGGGGGGAGGCGATATGGTGGGAGGGAGAAGAGAGACGACAGCGAAGCATGGGAGAGACCCACTGCCCGGCAGTCGCCGTGCATCCGGGCTCGCTTGCTGGCGTGCGGGCGACTGGCCAGCCTGCTCTGGTAAGCGGCAGGCTGGTTCCTGATGCCACGCAGAGCGTGTGCGGCGGGATGCGCCGATGAACGCCGCCGGAACGTGTCGAGGGCACGTCTCTGACTCCGTCCATCGGTTCTTCTCACCGTGGCTAGCAAGAGCGGCACACCTCGACGAGAACCTCGTCCTGCTGACGGCCAGGACACCGTCAGGCGTGTCTCCGTCAACACCGCACATATAAGGACGAGTTATTCAGGTACGAGTGCATTACAGGATCATACAGTACGTCGCAATGCTACCAAGGGGACCCTCTACAAGATCTCGACCTCCCCTGCCTCCCACTGCATCCCCAAGTCGGTGTCGAGAGCCATGAAGCCGCGGGAGAGACCGTCGTCGTCGCGCACGAACCGAGGCGTCTTCACGCCGGTCTTCGGGTTGCGCGGCTTCGAGCCCTTGCGGCGGAAGCGGGCTTTGTTCGTGTCGACACGCTGCCCGTCGACTCGACGCCGCTTTGCAGCCGGCTCCTCGTCGTGCGCATCACATGGCGGGGACTTCGGACGAGCAACGACGTGCATGTTGACGCGGTGCATCACGAGCTGCCCGGCGACGTGCTTCGCAGGAACGCGCTCCTTCGGACCAGCACGCTTCCTCGGCGGAAGCGGCGTGCTCGGGAGGACGCTCGCCGGGTTTAGGACCGCCCTGCCCTTGTCATCCTCCGTCGCCTTCTCCCACCGCACTTCTCCCGACCTCCACATCTCCAGCAGCTTCCTGAGACGCCTCTCCCCGCCCGGAAGATAGCTCGGGTCGCCGAACGGCGTGTTCTTCGGCCAACCGACGATCAGCCAGCCCTCGCCGCGAACAATGTAGTTCGCAAACCGGTGCGTTGCCCAGTGCATCCCGATGTACGCTTTCCCCGTGCTTGCCGCTGTTCAAGTCAGCGGAGACGTTCAGGGGAGAGTCGAGAACGTACTCACCGAGCTGATCTCGAACCTCATCCCGCAGGTCTGTCCGGACGTCGCTTCGTGCGTCGGACTTGGCCGTGATCTTGCTCGGCTCCTCCAGCTCGACCTTGAACATGTCGTCGTGGACCGCGTCTCTGCAGGTACGAGGCATGACGACGGGAGCAAGACGCAGGATGCAATGACGCGAATGGGAGAGGTTGGATGACCACTGGTGATTCGTAGTCAGTTCCGCCCTGCAAATATCCCGCTTCGCGCCGCGGCACCGTTGCACAATATTAGCCAGTGTACCCGGCGGCCGGCGGTGTCTCCGTCGTTCTTGCCGCTTGAGTTCTAAACAGGCTGCTAAGCGTAGATGTTAGATCTGAATCTCGAGATGTGTGTGCAGCATCAAGTTGCGTTATGCGGCATCAGCGGAGAAAGCGACTGAATTTCTGTCACCTTCTCGACATCCCTGCAACTACATGATGAGCGTCGAGGGAGTCTGCGTCGCAGGACACATCTTGTGGACCTTAGCCACACCTAGCGGTACGTGCTCTATTGCACACGTCTTGACATCGCAGTCTGCAGACATACTTACTACAATCTATTGTGTCTCTCATCTGAATGTGCAGGGCAGTCAACTTGTGGCCGTCCGCCGTCGGCACCAATTACTTACACACACATCAAGGGTCTTCGCTTACCGCAGCCCGAGTTCGAAGCGAACAGAGA
>WJSG01015852.1:0-22337 GCA_016618145.1 Sanghuangporus lonicericola | reverse complement strand
GGCCGATGGTCGGCCACATACGTCACCAGGTTACATGCCAAGAGGAGGCGGCCGAGATTGTTTTTGCAAAGAGGGTGCAAAGGGCTGCAAAAGGGGGAAGAGGAATGTAGTTAGTGAAGCGCGCGAGGGAATGTGAGCGTTGCAAACTGGCGCATCGTACACTGGCCTGGTTACAAATGGATGCATGAATGCAAAGTGACTGTATGGTGACTGTGACAGGGCGTCTGGATGAGATTTGATTTCGTTTCAGCAAAATGCTGCAACTTACATGCAACGGNTTCAGCAAAATGCTGCAACTTACATGCAACGGAGGTGCAAGCGGAGCCAAGATGCCAGTGCACAGACAAGCGCCGACTTATGAGCGTCAAGAAGAGGATGGGCTTGTGGCTGTGCAAAGCAGCGCAAATCACTGCAAATGCGCTGCAAACATAAACATTCCGGTGCAAGGGACTGCACAGGAATACATGAGAGAGCAAAGTTGTGCAAGCAGATGCAAAAGAGAGAGAAGGCGGTATTATTGTCCAGAAAACCGCGTCATAGTAGTATGCTGATACCCGTGTACAGCATGTTCCGTGCCAATCCTGGTCGTAAACGGGGTAGCATCTCAGCATGCAAGGCTACCAAGAGCCGCGACGCACAGCGGCTACTTGACGAGTTCGGTCCTCAAGAAAGTGAACTTGGGATGTATAAGCCAAAGAAGAGCGGAGCAGAGGTTCGTCCGGAGGCAACAGGGCTGAGTGAAGAGACGATTCAGAGCAACAGTGCGTGGGTGCATCCTGATGTCTTCTCCCCGGGTGTGCGCGCGTGAAGTCGCGAGGGTACCAACTCAAGCTGCAGGCAACCGAGGTTCTGGCTGGCGGGTACACGGTAGCTGCAAGACATGGCGTCAGTCAGGAGACTCGAGAGCAGGAGGCTGAGCAAGTACCAGCCAGTGCGGTCGGATCGACAGACAGTCCGAATAAGGTATGTCTCAACCCAGGATAATGGTGCGCGTTCTCTGCTCGGACCTCCATATTGAACAGCTTCGGCGCGGCCACCCACCCTCACTGGCACAGTCATGCTGCCTCACACCCACGTTGGAAGGCTTTTGCCGCCCCGCCAGAAACACCAACGCAAGAAAGAATGGGGAGGACCGCAATCCGTTGATAGGTCGTATGACACCCAGTGGAGGGACTTGGGGACCTTCGGGGACTTTTGGTAGTGTACACGAGATGGCTGTATAAGCACTCGCTGGTGTGCGGCGTTGTAATATTATGCTCTAAATGAAAAAAAAAGACCTCCATATTGAATCAGACGAACAGATAACTGGGATCAGGCGCATCGAACATCAAGTTTTCCACATGGACAAGACCTTTTCGACCGAGTTCGCGCTGGTGAAATCCGAGCTGTGTCGGTTCAACGCACATCTATCAGCTCTTGCCGCCGTGCAGAATCACTCACCTGCGCGCAACCCAAGCTCTGCTGCAGGGCCAATCCCATTGCCAAGTTTCACAGAGTCGCCCTCACCAGCCACAATCTCTCAACGTGCCAGTGGGTCGCTCGCGTCAGCAAGTGCAACGCAGCCTGAGCTGCGGGTACAACCACCACACTACGACATCATTGACCTAACCGCTGAGCCAGCCTATCTCCAGGCTCACGCTTCATCTATCATCGACTTGACTTCTGAGCCTGTCACTCCTCCTCGCGCAGGAGCTTCGTTCGACGATATAATTGATCTTACTTATGATTAGTACTGTATGAGTAGTATAAATCTTAGCTGTCTGTTTCTGTAGTTCCCCATCTGTATGATTAGTTTACTTCCTGTATCGTAGCAAAATGTCTCTGCAATGACACTGCGTCTAGCCTTACGTCTTGCAGAGGCACTTACACCATATTAGGGCTACTTATCGGCGATTAGCTGACTTTCAAACTGATAGTAAGGACACATTGATCGCTTCTTGAAACTATTTTAGCAGGAGTAAGCAATGAATACAACACTACAAAACGATCTAGTCGATATTCGCAGCCCGAAATGACACACAACTATGCCCAGGTCGGGCGCTTATGCGCGTGCTTATCGCGGATAAGTAAGTGACCCGCATGTTCGTCCCTCTCTCATGTCCTCAAAACTTTACAAAGCTGAAAATTTGTACCCTATAGCAATCACCCATTGCTTACCCTACTGTGTGGTGGAACCAGTTAGTCTTAGCAATCAATGCCCCACCCTGCAGAGGCCTCACCGTGACACGTCCGGTTCAGCGCCTATTGAGGGATAAGTAGACATTACTAGTACCATAAGTACATGCGTGATAAGAAGTACTTAAGCCTGTGACACATTGTTATGTGCGAGTAAGTATGATACATTAGATCGTTAAGTATGTTTAGTATGTCAAGAAGTACTACAGTACGATGATATGTGCGAGTATGGTACAGTGCTAAGTGCACAAGCAAGACATTCAAGTTACAACAAAGGGCTACACACAATGACAAGTGCGACCGCATGCTGCGCATGGGTCGGCAACCTGGCGGTTGGGGTTAAAAAAGTCGACGCGCGCAATTTTCGGAGCATCCACGTATGAGAGCAGGTACCGGAAGATCGTACCAGGGTTGTCGAAGTCCTCAGCCCAGCCACCCCACTCGCAGATGGTCCGGATGGGCCACCTACGTTCAGTAGCGAGGTATTGCATCCCGCCGCGTCGGAATGAGTGCATGCCGTAGGGCCGCCCATCCACGCCGATGTCGGACAGATTATTATGGAAGCAAGCAAGGAAGCTTTCAGACGACTAGACAGGAAGGATGAGATGAGAGCACGTTCAACGTGAGGGTAAGTAGGGACATACCATGCTGTCCATGGGGTTAGAGCTAACTTGATCGAAACCTCGCCGTGAACGAAAGACATAGCCTTCGTACTTGATGTTCATCGACTCGCACACGCGCCACCACTTCGCCCACGCCAAGACCGGATCGATATGCGGGTTCCCCGGATTTGGCCAGAGGTAGAAAGGCTCGATATCTAGCACATGGATCAGATCAGCTGAAGACATTCGTGGCAACGGTATGTGCAAGACCGAGTCACTGACCTCCAGTTTGAGCGTTCTTCCGGCAGTTCAGCCTGATGATGACGATGGGAGTTCCATCCTCGGCTTCCGTGAAGGTGACGTCTTTCCACATGATTCGCAGGACTTCGTCGTAGCGAAGGAGGCATACTGTTGATGTTTGGTACGTTGTGGTAAGCATGACCCGCTGCTTGTAGCCACCCCAGTACTCCGGGCTTTCAGCCTTCCGCTTCCGTGTTACCGACTGCACGTCTACCGGGAAGTTCTCATTGTATTCGTAGAGCTGCTTCAGGAGGTGGTGATCGACCGCACGAGCACTTGTGACGACGTCCCCGGCTTGGGCCTATGTGCCACTATTGGTGAGCACCACGGTACGTAGACCTACTGCGACTTCGTGTGTACACGTACCTTTCGCCGTCGTAAGCTTATCATGTACTGATTCACCTTGTGCGCGTGCGCCGGGTTTCCCAGGAATTTGCCTGGCTTATGCGGGTCTTCAACCCAGTCGCGCATAGCAATCTTGAGGTCGCGACGGTACTTGTGGCTGATTGCAGCCCGCATCTTCTGAGCCTGGCCGTACTTGACGCGAGGGATGCTGGGATTCTTTCTCTGTCCCGTGATAGGATCGATCTCGTCTGCCCTGCACGCAAAGGTCCGTTATCAACTCAAGAATATTCACAGTTTCAGCCGACACTTACCTGCTCATAAGCCAGGCAACAACCCAGAGCGGCGAGCGTGGCGGCCGTTCGTTCCAGAAGTTGTCGTTGTTGTTGTCTGGGTCGACGAAGTCATGTGCTATGCAGAACGCGGTGAAGGCAGCCCATAGCCTGCAGGATTGAGTCAGCGCAAGGTTGCTGCAAGTCCATCAGGCACTGCGGAAAACAGAGAACTCACGACATGTACGACTTGCGCGTCCTCGGAACGATTACATCTTCAGACGCCTTGTCGACGACCTTCTCCAGGTCGATATACGATAGCTTCTGTTTCTTCTCGGGAGGTGCCGGTAAGTACACATAGTTGTCGCCTTCTTCATCGTCGTTGTAGCTGTCGAAACTAATTACTGCGTCCAAGGCTTCATGCTCTTCAGCCGCGCTTTCTTCAACTTCAAGGTCGCTGACGTTCTTCACCAGCTCGTTGATGCAGGACTCGGTGATGGTGAAGCGGTCGAAATCTGAGTCTAGCTCGGACATGTCGCAGGGAACTCAAGTAATGTGTGAGAAGTTGGGGACGGGAAACGGTGCATGGACAGCCGACTCGGAGCAGAAATGATCGGTGGTCGGGGCAGCCGCCGGCTGAGAAAGGAGGTTGAGTGTGCTCGCATGCGCACCTTAAATCTATACCACACTGTACAATATGAATCCTAGTACTAGTTCTGAGCCAGAAACGAGCTCAAGCACCGGGGAACCTGACGTGCTGGTGCTGCCCTGCCCTGGCCAAGCTCTGCAGAACGACCTTCGGAGGGTCAAAACCATCAAGTTGACACTGTGAGTTGATGTGACTGCTTCCTTGATTAATGTGATGCTTACCGTCATCTTCTATGAACGCTGCGAGGTAGCGATGACTTGAATAAGTTGAAGAAGGCTAGGCTGATAGAATACATGTCAGCTTACAACCTCCCGAAGGGGACCTGCGAGAAGATGAGAGTGCGACTGCTGGAACTTTCCCAGAACCAGGACCAATGGCTCAGGTGAGTGACGTACCTCGGGACCGTCCCTTCCATCCCAGTGAACGTGCGCATTCTCGCCCAGCATGTTCCGTGCGAACCCGGGGCGCAAGCGCGGCGACATCTCTGCCAAACGAGCGGCCAAGAGCGGTGTCGCGAAGAGGATGCTTGACGATCATGGTCCTCAGGGTAGCGGCAAGGACGTGTACAAGCCAAAGAAGAGTGGAGCGAGCCTGCGACAGGATACAGGGTTGAGCGAGAAGACGGTCAACAGCAACAGTGCATGGGTGCGTCGAGACTCGAGTTCTAGTGGGAACATGGCGATCCTGACGTCAGGCGTAGGAATCCAGTGTACTTGCCAGCTTTAGCAAGACGGCTCGTGGGCATCCAGAGACGAGGAGGAGTGATGAGGCAGAGGGGCAGGCTGAGGAAAGATCGACGACGGAAGGACAAGTGCAGCCTGAGAGTCCGGATAAGGTGAGCCGCAACCCGGACAGTGGAACGCACCCTTCGTTCTTGCATGTTGATCTGCTACAAGCAGGTAACTGGGATTCGACGGCTCGAGCACCGTGTCATGACCCAGATTGGGCTATCAGAGTCGAGCTGGGTCAAGTCAGCGAGCAAGTCCTCGACCTCGCAGCGGTGCATCGCCTGTCTGCCGCTCCAAGTACAGCCGCACCCCCAGCTGTCACTGGTACATCTTCGATGTGCACGCTGAGCTCAACGTCCGCCTCTTCTGGATGCGCAGATGATGCCAGTGCCAGTACACGGCTGCCTGCGACCACTGCGACTCCGAACTCATCATCAGCTCCACCGCCCAGAGCGCGCCCGCACTGGGCTCTTCCCCCGGTGTTCAACAGGAAAAGGGTGTTTACTGGCCGGGACTTGGGGCCTTGATGTGTCTTACCCCGGCTTGGAGCAACTGAGTCTTACTTGCATCATTAGATCCACTTGCTCGGGCTGGGGAAACGACTGAAGATGAAGACAAGTTGGCGGGCCTCTGATCTAGCGCCGAGGTGAGCTCGAGAAAATTCGATGAAGTCATATGTTTACTCGTGTTTACATAGGCGTCTGTACTGTGGCAACCACGACGAGCACCACAGCCCTACGCCTCTTGACCTTGATCCACCACCGTCTCCGCTCACCGCTGCCATACAGTACTCAACTGGCTTCACCCTTCTGTGCTTCTGCTTCATCGCTGCTTTCCGCCGTTCCTTTCCGGAGTCTCATCGGTCTCATTCATGGAACATGCCGCGCTGAGCCTGTCCCTTCCCCGCTCGCTTGAAGGTGCTTCACGTCATTCGGAGGAATACTTAGGTGAGTCATTCACCGACCGACCTGCATAGTCCCATCCGCGACTTCAAGGGCTCGTGCAAACCACCAGGTACGTCTCTCGCTCTTCTCTGACAGTATGCTTGCGTCCGGGTTGCGGGCGAGTGTCCCCTCATCCAAATTGTCCCTATGATTCAGCGGTACGTGCAGGCCGCACGAACGTCGTTGCCAGGGGAGAGCTGTCCTCTGATTGGGACAGGTATAGGGAGGTTGATTGCAGCTCGGATTGCATGGCATGTCGCAGGTAAGTACGCGGTGACGACTACACGCGCCGAGAGCAGTTGATCTGATTGCGTATGGAGGCAGAAGACAACGTTGGAACGACATCGGGATCGGTGGTGACTACGGTGGTGACCGCGATGGCGGCGTGCACGCCAGCAGCGGCGAAATGTAGCTCTGTGGATGTCCAGTTCCTGCTGTACTTGTAGAACTTAGTCTGTCTTGCGTGAACTTGTAGTGACTTAGATGTGTCTTGACTAAGAGAAGGGACCTTCTGACTCCAGACGTCTGAAATCGTCTGGGGAGCTCTGAGCAAGACCGGATAAGTAACCCCAAGTGTCTCCAGGGGCAGTGCCCTTTTGCTGATGTTTCACGCCCCACAGCCTCGCGTCCTCGCACAGCACGAGATTCCCCCGGAGAACCTCGCTCTTTTTGATGTCGACGGTCCAGACGACATCCTGCCGTTCGACAAGACCAAGGTTCCCACCCCTCCGTCTATCAGCTTTGCTGGCGACCTCTCGCAGCTCTTCCGAGATTGGCACCAGTCCAGCATTCTCGTCGTCAATGGCCGCGGGATCCCCATCAAGCATTGGAAGCGGTTCTTCAAGCTGATCCACGCTTGGAAGTCGATCAGGACGCAGTGGAGCAGATTGCATGTGAGTATCGCGATGTTCGTGTACCCATGATCGCGCGCTTCTGACGCTTCCATAGTACATCGTGCAGGAGCGCGAGAAGTTCGCGAGCGATGAAGACTTCTGGGCGAAGTACAGCGACGAAGACGGCCGCAGGTACAACTACCAGAAGATCACCGACACGCTCCAGGGCACTCGCGTCAACAGCAGCGACTACGATGCTGCGGCCGCGCTGTTCTTCTTCGACCACGACCTCACGCAGGATGCCGCGCACGGCTACTTCAAGTACCGCAGGGGTAGGGACGTGCTATATTGCTACAAGCCCAGCAAGGTTGCGGAGCGTTGGCGGAAGCTCCTCTGTGACCACCCTGACATTGCAGCGCGCTGGGAAACACGCCGCGAGGAGTTCGAAGCTCAGTACACGCCGGCATGATCGTGATCTCTCCTCCCCAGTCACCTCTCAGCGACCACTCTATCCTCACGCTCTCTGCCCTCAGCTTCCCTAATCTCTACTCACGCGCGACAGCCACCCTCACTGCGCACCGACCGGACGTACAGTACACACGGACACCGGGCCCGCGTCGACGAACCCCGGCCTGCGTGTGTGCGGCCATGATACTCTCGCGACGATTCACATAGTGTACATTCCCTCTGTACATGTAATGCTTACTTTTATTCCTTGCTAGTACATGCTGCCCGGCCTCGGGCCCTCGATAATAATACACGCTCCTTCGATCTTGAATGTCCTCGCCGCACACCCTCGCCCTCGCCGCACGCCGCATGTGGTCGCCCGCGACCGCGCACGCTCATGCACGATCTGCGAGCGCGTCCCAACCCGTCCCTTTTTGCACTCCGACCGACCCCGCACTCCGACGACCCGAATCGAGGACGCAGGCCGTCCCGATGACGCCTGCAAACGGAGGAAAGTCGTCGATCGCGTTGTCCGGGGGGCAGGAGGAGCGCAGTGGAGCAGACGATCGCCAAGCGAGGCCGTTAGAACGCCGGCTGCCCCATATGGCAAGTGGATGATTTCGGACTAGGACTGAGCGCCCGACGGACTGGACACGGCCATGAAGAAGCGCTCTCGGGGGGGGGGGGTCCCCGGAAACTGCTTACTGCACTTTCACGACCCCCGGTCTGATATCATCATCTTCTATAGAGTGGAAAGGAAACCCGAAAAGGAAGCTACTGTAAGAGGGAATTTTACGACCTGCCTTATACAGTAAAGACACGGTGCGGAAGGCGCGTCTCTGAGTCTCTTCGAGTTCAACTATCATGTTCGCTCGCCGCTGTCTCGGCCCCGCCTCGCACAAAAGGCTCTCTCGAGTGATGTCCCGAATAGAGTGTGAGTCACTCGCCAAACAATGTCGCAGGATATTCATTGTGTTCTTGCAGAAGAGAGTCTCCGGGCCTGCGACGACCTGCAGACTTGCAGTGCGACATGCGACAGGTGCAAAAGCTCGACTCGGAGCTCGGTGAAGGTGGGAAGGCATACTGCGCGCAGCTCTGCTTATTTCTGCATACCAATCGTCGGTGTTGGACTAACAACAGATGTAGCATAAAGCTCAAAGCCCCTGCCGTACACGAAACACACGAACCAATTCAGGGTCCACGACCGTGACTCCACCCTATTCGCTGCCACAGACGCAGTATGTATCTTGCATTCCACAATACCATGGCTCTTCCATTGGTTGCTGACATGTTTGCCGAGCCTGATCATAGTTCTCGCGCCCCGGACCCCGTATAGGCCCCACCGTGCACTAGACTGTAAGTACGACCGGTCATCACAACCACATCCTTGCTTTCCATAGGCAGCAAATGGCTCGCTGACTCGACGCTGGCAGCCTCATCAAGAATTTTCCGACGCTGAAGAGGAGCGGACTCAAGAGCGTGCTCGCGACCGGGAGCGCAGAGAACGCAGTACTTAATAGCAGGACACATTACCGTCGATTGAATCAAGGTGGGCAATTGTTCACTTTCTGCCAGTATCAGCTGCCGACGCCGCTGTCAGCCTGTTCACCCCGATGTGCCGTTGAAAACCATTATCGCAATACCCACCGCGATATGCCGCTGGTCCGTCATTGCGTCAACTTCGTGGACACGCTCAGCGAGGACGCACCCAGGGGCGATCTCATTATGAGAAGTAGGAGGGTATGGCGCGGGCGGCCGGCGGCTGGATACAAAGCGTAAGTCGCATCTGCGTCACACACATTTATCATCTGCATAGACCGTCGAGACGTGGGTGCAGGACCGGGACCTACTCAGGCAGGAGGAAGAGTGCAAAGTCAGCAGGGTGAGTTCAGCCGAACTCTTTCCATACAAGTCAGTCCTATCTAGCCTACTGACCCACCGTGGCAATACCATATCCGACGCCACCGACGATATAGAGAGGTGGTACGCAAGCACACGGTCTGGGCTCAGGTCAGCCTGCATGTAAACTGGGTGGTAGGTCCACTGTCTCTCGACGTGGCAGCACACGCTGACATGCAACGCTTGACCAGGTCCATCCATGCAGATGCTCGGTATTTGGAGCCCATCAAGCGACAGAATCATGGCCGGATAGATTTCCGCTGTTCGTCATGCGACGCGCCCCACTGGGATGGTGAGTGACTCTCTGGCAGCTCCCAGCATCTGAGGTTGGGTGCATGTACCCGCGATGCGAAACAGTTCCGCGAGCACACCCGGAAATATAATATGGTGTTCGCCTCTCGCGGAGTCTCTGTTGACGAGGCTATCAATCGACGGGATCACGTCAATCCTGCCGCTTACGCCTTCCGCATCCGCCGCGAGTTGCTATGCTTCTAATATTTCAGAAAGCTCCCAGATGTCGCCCGACGCCTACCAAGGACTGCGCAATAGCATTGCCGGCGTGCAGCTGCATGGGCCCGGCGTGATGCAGTCTTGGGTCAGCAGGTCTCCACTGTGCATGCGTCCACCGGTAGCCCTGACTTGAAGGACAAGAAGCGGGACCACGGTGACGTCGACTCGGACATCGAGGATAACGCTAACGACGAGGACAACACTCAGCGCAATGAGTAGGAACTTGGAAGTTCTAGACCATGGCGGCCGCGATGGTGCATAGTTCTGGCACGCTACTATATCTTCTTCGCAATGCATCCATCTCCGCAACAAGAATGCATAGTTGTGTGTAGCCTTAGTCTGCTCAATGTCTACAATATCACGCTCTTGCCCTTGCCCCAATACCGTGACAAGGGCACGGGAAAGCGCTAGTCTATAGTAAGCAACAACGGTTTTCGCCTTTTTTGGGCAAACTTGCCTCAAAAGGCAATTTGGAACACCTTTCTCCTTTGTGTGGACCGTCGAGCGTGCAGTCTATGCTACAACGTTCACGCACGCGTCATAGAGTGCGAGGAGACGCGTCAGTTTCCGAAAGCTGCGTGGCCGTGGCGGGATTTTTGTAGCTTTGATTGCGGTCTCCTTACGGCGCTTATGTATCCGGTCTCGACTCTCCAGGTTCTGCCCGCAACAGCTCACAGCAGCTCACAGCACGTTCCTTGTGTTTCTCAGCTTTGCACCGTGATAGTTGAGACGATGGGGCGGGCACGGCGCGCCACAGCGCGCCGTGACCGCCAGAATTTGGTTCGTGATGGACACTATAGCATAACATCAAAATGAATGCCCGCGCGCGAACAAAATCGAGAAATTCAGAAAAATCGTAAACTTGCCCTCCCGCCTGAGACTGCCTCAAACTCATTCTCAGCGAACTCAGTTGCACATCAGCATGCTCTACTGCACCTTCGCTGCGAGCAATGACGCGAATTGGAGGAGGTCAAGCCTCATGACGAGACCACGTCTACGGGCGCTAGACACCAGATGAGCTGTGCAGCGGGTTACTGTACTGATCAATCGTTAGCGGCGGGGGGTTCGGCGTGTGACAGCGTCAGTCCGTAGCGGCAGAGCGGCGGAGGACCACATGAGGTGTGACAAGTGGCTGAGCGGCGCCGGAGGCGCCGCAAAATTACCGCTTTGGGCACTTTAACGCCCGATTTGTGGCCGTCACAAGCGGCGGACTCCGCGGTGACCTGTGACAGCGGCCAAAATAAGGGACGGCGGAGGGCCGTGTGACGCGTGACGCGCTGCTAACGATTGATCAGTACAGTAGTGCCCGTGGACGTGTCAACATCCTCAAGCACAATCGTCCTCCTGGGCCATAGTGAGACAATCAAATCTTGGTGAAACAAGAGTATAGGGTGCTACGAGGTAATTCATGAAGTTTGAGAGCCGTACGACTCATGAGGAATTTTCCCGAATTTTGAGATTTTCTGGCGTGGCATCGTGTGTTTCCGTGCGTCGGGCATTGATTTTGACGACAGCTGTATAGCGGGTCCTCACCCATTCCACTCGCGACGACTCATGGCACATAAGTACTTATGACATCTGCAGCTTTCCAGACACCTCGCGCCGTCATGGTGACAGCCCAAATTCGGTTTGTGGCGGGCACGGGTATCATCTGCTAGTTATAAGTATTAGCGCCCCCCTCTGGCTTTCAGGGGCAGTCCTGGTGGGGGCGCCTAACCTAACAAACCCTAACCAAAACAAACCTAACCAAAACGGATGATTCTATTTGTGAACCCCGGTTCACACGATTTGCCCAAGATTCTATGCGTGAACCGGGTTCACGCCCGGGGAGGTGTCCGAGCGCCCTCACCCAAAGGGGAAGGCGGCCGGAGGCGAAGCGCCTGGCTCCTTCTGAATCTGTGGGCTCGAGCTCGGAGCGACCGGCGGGAACGCGACGAGCTCCCGGAATAAGGGCGCGCGACCGTCGGCGTGGGGCTGGGGTCGACAACGGGAAGCAGCAGTGAGGGGAGGAACTTGTGCAGCGCGGGGATGTGCGGGCGGAAAAGTGCGTGTTCGAACTTCGAGCCCGTGAGCTCGGTGAGCACAGACAGAAACGCAAGCCCTCGCTCTCCTCTACCCGATGCTGAACACGCTCCCGTCCGTCCCCCGCCCGTAGCAGCCCATGTTTCTAAATCGTTGATGTCCAGCGCGGCAGTGAGGAACGCGACGAATGCGCGGTGGGATGCAAGTGGGATGCCCATGCGACCTGGAGAACTGGAGTGAGCACCTGGAGTGTAGACAAGGGTTGAAACAACACGAAAATGCAGCAGCCCATGTGTATGGAGGCTGGAGCTGCTATAGGACCATCAGTTGCAACTTCTTAAACTT
The DNA here is from genome assembly GCA_016618145.1 of Sanghuangporus lonicericola. Classification (NCBI taxonomy): domain Eukaryota; kingdom Fungi; phylum Basidiomycota; class Agaricomycetes; order Hymenochaetales; family Hymenochaetaceae; genus Sanghuangporus; species Sanghuangporus lonicericola. The sequence continues at coordinate 10,269 of WJSG01015852.1, read as the reverse complement.
AAAACAGTCCCGAACTCGCAAGGCGCGCATCATTCTCAGGCCCGCCAGTGCGAACTCACTGGCACAGAGAATTCTCTGTGTCGCAGGATTTACTTCATGCCCATCCTCTCGCGACTAGGTCGAGACTCGACATGAGTACACCAGTATTAGTCCTTGTACACAGATCAAGCGGCCTGTGGCAGCCCTCCCAGCGCTTGAGCTCCGGTAGTCCGGCCGGTCGTTGAACCCCCTACATTTAACTTCCGGCCGTGATGGTAAATGAACCCCGGGTTCATGCCGTGAACCGGGGTTCACAAATAGAATTATCCAACCAAAACCCCTAACTCTAACCGGCTTCGCCGGGATTCGAGCTCGCGACCAACAAAATGAAAGCCCACCAATGTTGCTGCTACACCAGCAGCTCTTACAACTGGAGGTGCAAACACGCATTGAGACTCAACGGAGCTAAAATTACCATATTCGGAAGCTTTTGATAGACGCCTGCGTCGAATCGTGCTGGGTGAGAAGTGGAACGGCGATGTTTCCGACTCCCAAGGTGCGTGCAGTGCCCGCCTCTTCCTCCTCGTCCTCCTCGATGCTGACCTTCTTGAAGTCCTTTGTATACGTCCGAACACGGAGTAGGCGGTCGACACAAATAGGTGAGTAATCCTTTTGAAATATGACTGACAGGACGGACGCCTTGTGGAGTGTGTGCTTCCGTCCCTTAGCATCGATGTATACGACCCAGTCGGCTCCCTCCTTGTCTGCAGTCTGGACATGTCCTTCACTGTCGGGCTCGCTCAGAAGGTCTGCAATCCTGATGTCAACCCCTTCATCGGGGGCTACTCGTATAGGGAGAGCATCAGACTCGGGGTCTGAAGTGGGAAGTGAAGCGGTGGTTACGTCGGCAGAGTCTTCATCAGGCATTGACCGGTCTTTGTCCTTTGATCTTCCAGGGTACTTGTCACCTCCGTGCGGTCGCAGGAAGTCGACACCAGCTTCTGACAGGGCAGCTTCAAAGTCAAAAGGCATTCCCGCACCACGCAGGGCTTCCGCGGCTTGGACACGCCCAGACTTCCAGACCGCTGCGAGCCGGACATTCTTGGCGACGAGATTACCGGTGAAGAATGGAGGGTTGGCACGATGCACGCCCTCCTTGCCATCAAAGGACAGTCTTCGATGGCCACAGTCCCAGTCCGGGTGGCGATCCAAGATGCCAAGGATGTCTGACACCGCGCAAAGCCGGTCGTGCAATTCGAAGGTGTCGCAATTCGAGTCATGAGTGAAGGTTCTGACCTGCCCAAAGGTCGTTTCGAGCCGGTTACTTCCTTCCTGGCAAAGGTAGTAGGGCTTCTCCCCATTGAGAAGCTGTTGCTTCGCGACGCCAAAGTACGTGCTTTTGATCGTAGTCTGAATGTCACTGTACAGCTGACCTGTCATGAACGCAGTGCCGTGCTCTCGGAACAGGGCAAACAACAAGTGGGCGACCTTCGAGAGGCTGATCAATTGCTCGGTGAGAGACCACCGGGGGTTGATGTAAGGCTCGAGGAAGGAGGTTTAAGTGTCGCCAAGCAAGGTGAGGATGCGCTGTGTGTCCATGTCTGCGGGCGAAGGGTTAACGTGGTCGATCTTCGACAGGACCGCGATGGACTGGAGGAGTTGCACGGCCTTAGGTACGTTCTGATGGTCACTGGGATCCAGGAGAAGCTCAACCGCTTTCACGTCTTGGTTGGGAAGGCGGGACAGTTCGTGAGTCAGGAGCCGACGGTTCATGACGACACGCGACACGAGCATTCCGTCGTTGCTGCATGTCAATGTAGCAATTCCTGGAGACAGTGTGAGTACGAGTTAATTCGATGCCAGAGACACATGGTCACTCACGTTTGACCAGGTGACGGTGATCGGGATTCCAGACAATGTCGTCATCACCTGTCCGCAAATTGAGACCTCCGAGCTGCGACAATGAGTCCCGCAACGGCCCGGGTCCCAGTTCCCGCTTCATCAGCACCATGTGCATCGCTCCCCGGAATGTGGCATCCCCGTCCGTGGACACGTGCCAGAGCGGGCCATGGACGGCGGCTCCATGCTCTTTCCATTGGTCGATAAGGAGCTGGACAATGCCAGCGAACTCTTCCGCGATCTCCGCCTCGCAGGTTGGTGACAGCATTACGGGGAATGGCATGTACTGATCACCCCGTAACGCGCCGACTACGGCCACTGTGGCCTCCCTTCCGTAGTGACAGGATGGTTCGGGGCCATGGACAGCATCCGCGACCTTCATAATGGTGGGTATGTCGCGCATAGAAAGGTCAACATGCCCAGCATGCTCAGGGCACAGGCCAAGCATCTCGTTCGTGCGCTGGAGCAAGCGGACACGTTGGTTGATGTGGATACCGTTGACCAGCAACCCCTGCCCGCACATGGGAGTCGCACTCTGCAAGACGGGGAGACACTTGATGTTCGTTGTGATCTCCCATGGCTTCACGGAAGAGGTGTACGGTACGAGGTGTACTGGCTTATGGTGCCGAAGGACTGTCCGGAGCGAAGGCAGACCGACTGCTTTGCGACAGACATATAGTCCTTTCCGTCCAGCAAGCCGGTACATCAGCAGGGCCAGGTGATGGTCGGTATCTGTGTAGCCCCGGGCGTGGTACGTATCCTCGACTGCTTGTTTGATTCGCCTGATGATCTCCGTAGGACTGCGACGTTGTTTCAGCGAAACTCTGATGATCGCGTGTACCCTGCTAAGGTCGCACTGCGAGATCGCTGTTACTAGCGCCTTTTGCGCGTTCATCTTGGTGGTCACCCGTCTGACCTTGCGCATGAGATTGAGAGTCTACGTAACACATGTGAGATTCAACTTTGAGTCGGTCGTCGTCCGGTTCGAACATGCAATGGTGTCCCGCTGCCCTGGAGAGCGGGATCCATTTTCAGCACATATTCATGATGGTATCCTTGGCCTACCTTGGCTCTCGTTCTTCTCGGCACAATTTGATTATGCTCGGGATGGCACTGCGCTCCTGCGTGCATACCCATCGGGCAACCGCGATGGGGCGTCCATTATCCTTGAGATATGCAAGGCGAACCATCCGCGCAACGCCGACCGTCTCGTTCTTACCGCTTCTGTTGAAGAGGTTCCGAACGACGAGAATCTTTAGCTGCGGGCGCGCCCTCCCTGAGTGCTGCGCAGCCTGCTCCAGCCTGGTAGGTCGCACCCTACAGATCCTCGTTGGGGATACGTCCGCGTGTCCCTCTCGAGACGATCTACGTTATGCACAGATAGTTGACCCGCCGCCTGGTTTTGACCATCTTCTCCGTTTTGCAGAATTCGCTTCGGCCTCGTCTCCTGGACCCCGACGTTCTCCCTGGGCCTCTCGTGGCCTCTCTTCATCCTCGCTCACCGCCCTAGTCTGTCCTGTTCGTCGTTACAAGCCCGTGTCCCGCAAGGTCCGGCCTGTGCCGACAAACATGCCAGACATGTCGTCCCGTATGTTCAAACCCCTCGTACTGCCGCTGCAACGTCCGCTCCCAACTCATCCCGTTTCTTACCTCGATCTGCCCTTCGACGAGCGCATCACTCTCACTCGCCTCGAAGATATCCTATCCCGCATCCCGGAAGTCTTTGCCTATGCCTCCCTCCGTGAGATGAAGGAGTTGTCAGGCTCGCACTCGGGTGGCTCCTGTCCGGAACGGAGCAGGAGCCGGCCGTCCCAGAACCGGAGCAGCAGACGCGGCCATGGATGGAGAGCCTTGGAAGGCCGGAGGCATGGGAAAGGCGGAGTGCGAATGCGGCCAAGAAAGAAGGGAATCAATGGAGGGTAATGGACGGGCGGGGACCGGCAGGTAGGCTTGTGTCAACATGGTGACGCTTTGGGCTGGGCTTCCGCTGCAGGTAGGGCGCGAGATCAAAGAGACGTTGGTATTGGTCTCGTACCCAGACTATGTACGGGATGAGGTCGCACCCAACCACCGCACCTACCCGAACGTCTGGGGCAGTTTGATAGAGACCTCCTACCTCCCCCTATTTGAAATTCAGTCACGGTCACGAATCTCGTGTAGCCGTGATCTTGGTCACTTGCGTGCCAGCCACCGTCCCGCGTCGTCGCAGGGCAGCTTGAATGTCGACGCGTTGCTCGGAATCCAGGTGTATTGTATGATTGAGCATTGCGTGTGTTCTCACTGTGCCTATACTTACATTACCAGTATCTGATCAAGAAGCGCCAAACACTGCAACAGTAATGCACTTTGGGGTCTTGCCCAATATTACTGTCACTCATCTGTGAGTTACAATCGTTGGCACAAATCCCTCCGGAGCTTCTGAACATGCTCAATTCTGCTCTTGAGACGAACGAGGGTTACAAGTCCATCTTCTGCGGACTTGCACTGTTGTCAGCGGCCTCAAGCCTCGGTACATCACACGATTGTAGCATTTGATACAAAATTCTTCCAGTATGTGCTATGCTATTACGCGCATGTCTACTTAATTTTCCGACGCTCTCACCGAGTTATTAACCTGTGCGTAGCCGGAGGGGGGTTAGTCACCTCAGTTATTAACAGTTTCTCGCAGGTTTCTCACCGGCGCCTAAACCGCCGGTCACGGCCCACTCCCTCTTCCCAAGGCCCACGCATATGCCTCAGGTCTGAGAGTTATGTTCATGCAGGTACGTAGACTGCTCACCTTCAGAAAGGTCGTTTGATTGCTTGAGTCTTGATCCTCACGTCGAAGTGAATTGGCGCTCCCCTAAGGCCTTGCAAGTCAGTAAATACTTACTTAGTACTTAGACGCTCAAAGAGTTCAGTGAAATGACGGGACACATTCTCTGCAGATACGACGGCTCCCAAGAACGGTATTCAATTAGGTCTACCACCGGTCATCTTCTGCTGGACACAACATGGGCTTGCATCTTCAATTGAAGCCCATGTCGACAACTTCTGGCGGGATAAGCGCTCTATAAGCGCTATGTTATTAACTGTGGTGGTTTACCCCCTGGGTTAATAACACGTTAGTAACTATGTTAATAACATGAGTTAGTAACATTTGCGAATAACTAGTCAGTTTCTCCCGCCACCCTAACGCTGGTTGATGCATTGAGGTGGAGGAAAGGAAGTAAGTCGCGCGACCGTGACGCGTGTGCGGGCGCTTGGTACCATATACGGGTGTCTAAACGCCCGTATGAGCGCGACACGCAAGATTCGTGACCGTGACTGAATTTCAAATACACCGCCAATTTAACTTGAGGGTCCGCCGAGATTGAAGGTGCGAGATTGGGAGGAGCGAAGCGAGAGAGATCTGCTGGAGCTCGGAGGAGGCCCAATGTGAGCTCCAGCGCTCTTTCTCTGATGGACGTCCGTCTTAGGCTCGAGCGGATACCGAAATGTCCCTCAACGTGAGCTCGAACGTGGACGCCGGAGCGAGTCCTGTCGGTAGCTCCGGACGGCGTAGTCGCTATAGCCAATTTGAGGTGTTCAGTAGGATATCAGTACGAGGTGTATGTAGTGATGCAGGGTCCGGTTGCAGGACCGGTCAATAACTGCAACTGAACCGGAACCGCAAGCAAAAAAACCGGACCTCAACCAGAAACTTACCGGTCCAGTTGCAGTTCGGTTACCGGTCCTCACTTATCAGCCAGTAAATAATGACCGGTGGAACCGGTCCTGACCGGTCATTAACCGGGTTGCCACCACAGAGGCTTGAACCAACATCCACTTCAAAATGACAACAATTATCGGACCTTAAACCAACTGGGCCATGACAGCTTACATATAGCAATGTTATTGACCAGTTATTGTGACTATGTGTGACTATGTGCAATCTAATCTGGTCTTATCTGGTCTTATCTTCGCCTTATCTTATCTACTACAAGCGTCTATACTTAGCGCCATAACCTCGGCCAGTGTATATGGTTCGTTGGCTCAGCTGGTAAGGTGCCCATTGCTGTGCTGTGGTCCTGGAGGCCCCGAGTTCAATTTTCCTTAGTGCCAAATATATATAATCACTCAACTATAGTCATAGTAAGCAGTGTTGTAATCATATTAGATTTGCAGTCAAGGACCGGTTAGAACCGATAACTGGACTGCGGTTATGGTCCAGTTATGATTTGTTTGGTTCAAGGTGCTTGTAACCGGACCGGTAAGTGGTCCAGTTCAGTTGCGGTCCTCGGTTCGACCCTCGGGGGGTCAAAAAACCGGACTTGACCGGACCCTGCAACACTATCGTCGTTGGCGCAGACAGCAATGCCCCCATTGGTGGTGCGGCGCACCCCTTGCACCGTCGAGCCCGCGAGACCTGGGACACCGGATTTGACGAGCGCAGCTTCCACTCGCGACTTGAGCTCAGCGTAGGGGATGGCGCGGACCGGGGAGTGTGGATAGGCGCGGGCTAACGAGATCACCCACATCGAGATCTTGCGATTCGCGTGGCTGACGGGGGCGGGGTGGTGGGATCGGGGCGGGCGGGTTGAAGGCAGGCGCAGGGCGTCCGTCGAGGGCGGTCTTGACAATGGAGGGTTATGGTGCGAATAGCCTGCTCTGTCAAAGCGTTCAGCTTGTCTGCGAAGGGTAAGCACGGATCCGGAGCACAATGGGACGTCACCGGGTCTTTGTCCGTGGTGGTGGCAACGCCATTGTCCGCTCCAGCGCCACTCCGGACAGCGGTCTCGAGGATGATCTGCACACGGAGCCTGTCCGTGAGGTCCTTGAAGTCGAGGTCATTCGTCTTGCAGTGGTAGGAAGGTTTCCAGCTTTTGTAGAGGCGTTCGAGGTCGTCGAGTAGCTCGAGGCCGGTGGTGCCTGGATCCGGTGGCACTTGCCGACGACGAGGCCTTCTTCTGCGACTTCCGGGCCTTCGGGGTCGGCAAGGGCGTTGACGGAGAGTCCGGTGGAGGTCCAGCAGTCGATGCTGACTTCCGTGACATCCAGGAGGTGTGGTGGTGGTAGCAGGTCAAGATGTGTCCCTATCGCCCGGTGCAAATCAGGCCCATGCTTGAAGTGCAACTGTCCGAACCTTCCGGGTCACGCCTTCATCACGGGCGTTGATTCTTGAAACGGCAGGTTCAAGCTCCGACGCACGGGGTCCGAGATTGCATTGCGCGCACGCACCTCGCGAATTTGCTGGTTTGCTATCTACAGCAGTACATGGGCAATATCTACAAGCGAACTATGCTACCGAATAAGTAACAATAGGGCTCGCGATGCCTGCTTTCGTCATTCGCCTCAGCCGAATAGACTCACAATAAGTCCGCAAGTCTCTAATATCTATCGATATGTAAACAGCTGTAGGGCAGGCTCAAGGTAGGGGGGCTAATCGATTAATCTGCCATCATCTGCTCCTTCTTCCACCTTCTATCTACCTGACTCAACCCGGTCAGTATTGTGCCCGTGCATACTTCACGTCGCAGACTGCTTACTCTGGATAGATCCGCGACAAATGCACATGGCCACTCCTGCACAGGACCTCCCTCTGGAGCTGTGGCAATTGGTGCTGAAACAGCTGCCCAGGGACAGCCAGCGCAGCTGCCTGCTTGTGTCTCGGTGCTTCCACAGCCTTGCTGTCGGCCTTCTTTTCTGCCGCGTTGTCTTCCAGTTAGGCCTTTGGCGCAAGGGTCCGAAAAACTGGGATGAGGAAGATGATGACGTCCCTGGGCAATTGACCCATGATTATCCTTCGTACGCAATGCAGGTCCAGGAGGCGGAGCGTCGTACCTTGGAGTTCTTGCTCCGCATCAAGAACACCCCCCGGGTTGCCAATCTTGTCAGGGCAGTTTCGATCCGTGCATATCGTCCAACGGATCCATCACCCCTTTTCCCGCTCTGTCAGTATCTGCATCTTGTATCCATGTGTTATCCACTAAAATCTCATAGCCGTCCTCGCGGGTGCCATACTTGCAATGAGAAACATCACGTCGTTTGAATGGCACGGCGTTCTGCCTCATCCCGATGTGGCCATCCTAGATTCCCTTGTCCATGTGTCGGGGGACTCATTGCGCATGCTTTGCTTGCCGTCAGTACCTCCTTGCACACGTTTGCTCACTGGCTGGCTTACCATCCTCCAGGGATTCGGACGCTGCGCGGTCATGCTTGGCCAGGTTTCAACATCTTGAAGCGAGACTAGAGACTAGTAAGTTCCTCTAGGCTCGTCCCCAGCCTGTTCGGTGATGGCGATTTCGAGCTCCGCTGTGAGTAGGGAGCTTGCCCCATTTCGAACTCCGCTGATGCCTCGTGCAAGCTCCCTATACCGACTGGCGCGTGAGTCTAAAGTTCCTCGCGTCGCGCGCGTCGTCGGAGTTCAAAAAGCAAGCATTTCGCAAACAGCTGTACTTGACCGCCGCTCCTGATGGCTAGATTCCGTGCCTCCAATCTGCTTCTCGGCGGCATACAGACCAGCAAGAAGGGCCGTGATGATGATGATGATGATGATAATTCCAATTTTATAGTAGCGCTCAGGCCGGTTACGGCCTATGTGGCTACTATTTGGTACATGCGCCGCGACGACGCGACGTACTACAACCAGAAGCAAACATGTGGGGTAGCGTAAACATAGGTAGATGAACCTCTCTCTATCCAAGTAAGGGGCGCAGGGCAGAGCCCTTCACGACCCGAGGAGCCGGGGGAACAATGAGAAGAAGAAACTGTGGCGAATGGCGGAGGCGTTGGGTTACGCTGCGCGCAGCGAGCCCGGGCGGCATGTATCAGTTATTGCGGGTACGTGGAATATGAGGGTTTTGAGGGCTTGAGGGAGAGCTTGACATAGGGTGGCGGAGGGTTTAGCGTGCCCACGGGCGGATGCCTGACGAGATGTTCAGAGCCAATATAAATATGAGAGAGAGAGAAAAGGGAGAGGAGGCAGAGGAGAGCAAGGAAGAGGAGTGTCGGAGGTTACAAATTCCCGATTAGGATTACGCATACGATTACTAAGCGATTACTTAGAAGCTCCTCTTTACTCTAGAATATTCCTACTTACATGTATATAGCCGCGTCTGTAGGACGCAATCTGTATCCAATTCAGTCTTCTATTCTCTTCCTTCGCGCTCGACTTCTGACAGGTTATGAGCCCTGCACTCGTACCCTAGGTCGCCGATCTTTTGTCTTTGACGCTTGACTTCTTTTTTCGGACTTATCACTCCTTATCTAATCCCCCTCACCATGGCCGGCGAAAACATTAATTCCCTCATCGCCGCTGTGCCCAAGCTCACGTCGAGCAACTATCAAGACTGGAAGTTCGCCGTCTCGATGGTTATGCGTCGTGCCAAGTGCTTGTCCGTCGCCGACAGCACTGACGCGAAATCGGGCACCCGGGAGAAGACCGCGGAATGGGACGCCGCCTCGGAGCAGGCACTTACCATAATCGGCCTCACGATCACTCCGGACCAGTACCAGTACATCCGGACGGCCACGACCGGCCCCGAAGCGTGGACCGCGCTGAAGAACGTCTACGAAAAGCCCTCCCGCGCGAACCGAATCGCACTCAAGCGCGAGTTCTACACTACCGTCCACGATCCCACCGCCCCGATCCGTGACTACACGAACCGCATCACGGAGCTCGCGAACCGGCTCTCCGCCATCGGCGTGTCCCTCCAGGACACGGATATCGTCGACGTGCTGATCTTCAATCTGCACTCGTCGTGGTCGAGCATCGCGACCACGCTCGCCGCTGCGCAAGGGGAACTCAAAGTTTCCGACGTCATCGGAGCCCTCGTCGACGAAGAAGGACGCCGCGGTGCGCCTAATTCGGAGGACCCTGCCGATGAATCGGCGCTTATGGCGCGATCACGCCGCACGCGCTCTTCGGAGCACAAGTTCAGAAACACCCCCGAAGGGTGCTACGTCTGCGGACAGCACGGCCACATCGCGCGCGACTGCTTCAAGCGTGCACAGCCCGCCACCGCGAACGTCGCGACTGAGCAGAGCGAGACCACGTCCTCGCCCAACAACTTCCTCGGCACCGTGTGGTAAGCGGTTACCATAACGGGGCGTTATCGAATAAAACTGCGTTTATTCCCCTCCGGAGCGGGTTAGTCTCCGCCGTAGTGGTCAGGGACCTGGCGAATGGGAGCGCGGCTCTTCGCCACGAGCGGGTAGTCTCCTGCGGCGTACAACGGAGGGAGGCGGATATCATGGAATTATCGGCATACTAGGATTAATGTCCACTAGGGTTAGTAGGGTTAGGATCGCGAATTTGAGGGGGAGTGTCGGAGTGTTAAGACCGTGCGCGCCGGGACGAAGTCCGGTGGAGGTCCGGACGGAGTTACGGAGTTACGAAGTCCGGAACGAGACGCGCTGAGGGTGAAGACT
>WJSG01015815.1:0-13388 GCA_016618145.1 Sanghuangporus lonicericola | reverse complement strand
CAACAGTCCCGGGAACGACAACAGTCCCGGGCACGAATTCGTTCGCTTTCACATTGAGGTTGCCTGGGCTTCCCTTGCTCGTCGGTAGAGACGCACTGCGGGGCGTCGCATACGTCTGGGTGGACGACTGGTCTGAGGTGGGTGTCGGGAGTAAGCTTTGCGAAGTACTGCGGCGCGCGAGAGGGTGTGGCTCGGGGTTCCCTTCCGGAGGTGGCCCGAGGTCAGCGAGGGATTGGTGAACGGCTCGCGCGCGCAGCGCATCTCCTGCCGAGGAAAGTACAGGGTTATCACTTGTATCTTGAGGAGGCAGCGAGCCCGGGGGTCGCGGCTCTGCAAGTTGGAATTATCAGTTCGTGATCATGAAATGTGGGCAGGTAGCGACGCAACGTACCCCAAAACGATGGCGGCTTGGAACGCTGATCGGTCACCATGGAACACTTCACTCCCCCAGAAAGCGACGAGCGATCGAATCTCCAGTTATATCCGGCCGGCGACCGCAAAGCACCCGCAAAGGTAGTAGACATGGCGATGTGCGGAGAAGCCAGATGACAGCAAGAGCAGACGACGCTAGATGAAGGCTTCGCTCGAGCTGGAGGGCGGATACGAGGCGACGCACCCTATATGAGCTTCGAGGGCATAGCAGACACGCAGGCAGCAGGAGCGCATGCCCGCAGAACTGCAGCAGGCCAGCGCCTTTTAGAAGCTTCGAAACGCAGGAGCATGGCAGGGCAAGTCGGTTGCTGCGGTAGTTTGGAGGCTCACGGGACAAGGGCTGTGTGGGCGCGCGAGTAGTCATCGTCAATACGAGGGACAGATACATCGAAATGGGGACTGAGGACCAATGAACGTGCCAAGTTCCTGCAGGTGTGGCTCAAACTGCGGTGTATGCGGGATCCTTGACGGCTTCGGCTGCAGCTTGGCTGCGACTCAGCGAGGCTCTGCGCTGTCCCGAACTCAGAGAAGGTCGATCAGGTCAATGCGTGAAGACGGTACTCACAGTATCTATCAAGCGCACACACAACTCGAGCTGCAGATATCGATGTAGCCATTGCATAGCTTTCGTTCGAGCAGACTTTCAGTCGTACAAAAGGTTCATCCGACCTATCCTCTCAGTATCATGAAGGTCATCGNGCAACGCCAGCACGAACCCGAGGCTCGACATGCCCGCACAGACCGTATGTGCACGTGCCAGCACGCCGACCATGCCCTTCAGCATCGCGGTGGCATCGTCCGCCACGGACGCTTCAGGGTCCATATCGCGCGACCGCTGTGGCTTGCGAGGCGCGCCGCAGCGGAGGAACCACAGCGGGTGCGTGCGGTACACGCTGACAAGCCCGCGCAGGTCTGTGAACACCTCCGTCGGAAAGTCGGCGATGGCGTCGATGGGCGAGGATGAGCCCAGCGTCGAGCCCATGGAGGCGGAGGGCCGGTGACTGTGTTGTTGAGAGCTCTGGCGAGTGCGGCGTTTCTCCGTCGCGTTGCGGGACGTGGAGGGAGCGCGACTTCGTGGGTGTGGCTCCTTGACTGCGCCTTCCTCCTTCTTCTCCGCGTCGTTGAGTCGGTAGCGGATCAGGACGAAGGAGGCTACATATGCCACGATAGCTGTCACAGAAAACAATCAGTTGGGGCTGCTCCTCGTATGGGAGCGTTCTGACTACTCACCGCCACAGACGTGGAAGATGATTGCCCCGCCGAGGCTCGCATTGATAACCATATCGCGGTTAGACCAGTCCGTCAAGTTGTTGCTCCGCGTACTGGAGGTGAGTGAGAACAACAGGCTGTCAATCGAGACGAAAAATGTCGTCTATGCACTCATTAGCAGGCTGATCCATGCTCGAGCGTGAAGTACTCACCACCACGGCCTGCTGCTGCAGCCGGTCCAACCATACCTGCACAACAGCAAGCAAAGCCTGCTTCATCGCATCATCCGGGGTAGTTGCTGGGTCGTTCTTCAGCCTCCGCCCGCACTGATGGTTCCGCCACTCACCTGGGGCAACAGTTGCAGCAACGCGCGACTTGAACATGGCGGACGGATGGTTCGGAGAGTGCGAACGTTCGAACTCGGGAACTGTGAGCTATATGGGCGTACCAAGATTGATCCAACCGTCATTTCCACGCCTGACGTTCTTCGGAGCATTTCCATCAGGCTAGCAAGGAACGTGGTCTGCTACGTTGCGAGAGGTGCACAAGTTGGGAGTCGGACGATGAACTCAACGTCTACGGCGGTGTTCCCAATATCGACGGCCGAGTACATGCAGGTGAACCATGGCGAATATATATGAAGGCAGGGTGCACGTCGAGAGACAGACGTGATGGCTGAAAGCAAGGAGCTGGGCGCTGTTGCGGACGACGCGCTAGGACACGCTCGACGCAGCGCCCGACGCCCGGCGAACTCTTGACTAGCTGATGTCAGTAAGTATCTCTACACATTCACGAGCGGATGCATGGGCTAAAAGAACGAGGACTACATGTGTTGCGAAATTTCGAGCACGAGCCTGCAGGTAAGTCGCATTAATATTCATCGCTGCCCCTTGCCGCTGTCTAGGCAGTGATGGTTGAACAGGTTCATATTGCACTCACATGAAGAGCAGTACCGACATATGAAGTCCGATCGCCATCTGAGTCTCGATGGGTCCGTAGACACTACGGTTCAAGCTGCTGATGAACATACTCCTACTTCAGGTGGCATACATGTCGATGGCAAAGTGCACGGTTAGCAACTTAGCATATCGAAGACACGCTGTGATGGCGCCGTCATCCAGACTTTGGCCTCAGGCCTGAATACTGCAAGGTACGTCCTCGCATCATGAATCAAACTTTCACACCCCGGCCCCTCCATGGGACACCGCTGAGTGGTCTCAGTTCTACGAACGCACGGAATCGTACCGCGAACCCGAGTTCTGTGAATAAATCGTCTCCCTAGACAGACGATTGACGGGTAGTGAATCAGCCGGTCAGATCGTTTGCCTATGGCCTTGAACGGAGCATCACCGGCACCTGCGGGTCCGTAGTTCGCTGCCGCCTTGCGTTACGTCTCTTAGCTGCAGATATTGCAGGACAAACCGTCATATATCCTATCTCGTAGACCAGTTGAGGTCACCACACCCCAGTCTGAACATGCTCCGCGTATGAGACTACCCACTGCGCGGTTTGCAGCACAAGGACAGCGCGATTTTTCCAGACCAAGGGGATATGACGCCGATTCTGATGCTCGGCGGAGGATCATTGAAGCCCTCGCGGACGAGAGAGGTGGGATCATCACTAGTCACTCCTAAGGCTTTCGAGACGAGAGATGAACGAGGATAATTCCTTGCGAGTTGGCGTCGAACGGGACAGAGACAATGTAGGCAACCGGCTCTGCGGAGAATCCCTTTGTGAATCCCTCCTGTACAGTATGAATACGCGACATTACATAGAACGTATCAACAGACTGTACATCCACCCAGAGTCCAGACGTCTGGCTTGCGACTTGCGTCAGTGCATGCGATCCTCACTGCCGTACGCCTCTCGCACGTATCCTCCCCGAGCGACGCGAACGAGCAGTGAACGGGAGCGGCAGTTGGGGCTGGATGAGACCGGTGTCGGTGTCACTGGAAGACATGGCAGCGAGTATGCTGCCCGAGGCTGAGAATGTGCCAATGGAAGGGCGAGCGCGTGCCGTTGGTGATTTGGACAGGTTTCCTGTCGCATTCAAATGAAGGAGCTGCCCGATGAGCAGTACATACCATCTGGGTTTCCGATGGGTCCGTAGAAGTAAACTGTTGCTAAATATCATCCCATGTCTTCTGAGGTCGTGATAACAGACTCGCAATTACATATGTACATGTTGCTACATAACATGAGTAACGTCGTCAAGTCAGATACATAATGATCCGCAAGTGGCTTCATCAAATAGGACTGGAAGGTACGCTAAGGTACGTCCTTATTTCACTTGAACTAGGCGGACCCGTATTTTTGTGAACACGTCCGTCAAATCGTCTACCTCTGTTTCAGCTGCAAGCATCGCAACACCGTCTGATATACTGGTGGAAGCTAACAGACTTCGGCTTGAGCATGCTGCGCCATGGCTCGCTGTAGGACTATCCCAGTGTGCGGAGCACTCGGCGAGTCTTCCAGAGTAAGGCAGATGCCGTCGATGCTGTCTTGAGCTCGGTGGAGTGATGAGAAGTCGGATCGTCGTCGATGAGGCATCGCCAGTGGGAGACGACCGAGGATGGCTGGTTCTGCGTTGGCGTAGAAGGTAATAGAGACTCTCATGTAGGCATTGGCCAGGACGTCCACATGCAGGCGGAGAATTTCTATATGATTGACCATGTGAGATTTCATCTATGCAACATTAGGACGCCGTTCAACGAACCGTCGATTCTCCAGAGTCCACACGTCTGACTTGCGATTCGCACCGGTGCTGGACCCTCACTGCCGTCTCGCACGTTTCCTCCTCGGGCGGCTCGGAACAGGAGTGGATAGGAGAGACTGCTCGGGATAGATGAGACCGGAGTCGTTCGAAGCCACCGGGACGACGATGGACTTGGTGGCAGGCGTGCTGAATGCGGCTGGCGACTTGCCATGGGGAACGTCGATACATCCCATTAGTGGGTGGGGTGGGGGAGTGGTGCTTGACTCATGTTCGTCGTCGTCCGAGTGACTACGATGACGGCGACGCGATGGGCCAGATTGCGCCGAGTGGGAGCGGCGGTGGTGTTTTGACTGGCAGTCATAGTTGTCGATGCTCGCTGTCGTGACGATTGGGTACACTGAGGGACATTGGGCAGCAGGTTCTGCGTCGGAACTGTGTGGCTCGTCCCCATCCTCCTGTAAGAGCGCCGCCAAAAGCCTGGGAGGGTAGATCCGTTCCTCGACCTTAACGCCGAGTTTGAGAGGTTTCACCCACCCCGATGGAACGGGCAAAGACGACTCGATGAAGGATAATTCCACATCCTGGAAAGATGCGTCCCATGCGCCTGAGTTGTGGCGGGAGAGACGCGGGTATATGCGAGTTCGATCGTTCCATGTATCGATGTGGTCCCCGGGGCAATCGTGCGTAGTGAACGGCCCATGTCCGAGTCGATCGTCAGGTAGATCCGCTTCGTTGCCCGAGGTAGCACGAGCCCAGTGAATCGTTGATGTTCTTTCACTTCGCAACTGGACTGTCGTGCAACATCCTAGGTGGACCACGAAGCGCACATATGGTCCGGATGGGCCAACATCACGGAAGAATAGACGGAGGGGAGGGTCCCCCTTCCACGGGTGGCTGACTTCCGATGAGGTGACGTACCCTGCAAACAAACCCAGTTTGGAACCGGCCGGGATGTCAAAAGGAGAGGCGAGGCCGGCTTGGGGCGACATTTGGGCTCGAGGGTTATGCTGCCAGTCCGAGTATGGAGGTTCTGTGCTTAAGTATATGCTTCGCCAAGAGATCCCGACGGCGGTACCTCCTCCAAGTCCGACGTGGGTGGGGCGCTCGTCCAGGACGGCGCGGAGCCGCCGTCGCCGCACAGGGTGGTACACCTCTTCGGGAGCATCCTCTACGCTCAGACATCTTTCCAACTCCAGGACAACAGGATCGAAGTCTATCTTCCTGCCGAGCAGCATGGCATACAATTGTCCGGAAATGCGGAGAGTCAGGAGGTTGGCGAGAACCCCGAAGGGTGTCAGGGACGGGCCGAACGTTGGCACTTTGCGGAACTCATCACTGCCTTGCAATCCAAGCTGAGTCCACTGAGATTGATAATGGGTCAGACACCATACCAGTGATAATGTAGTGTTCAACGGACGTACCTTTTCGTCGTTGGAATGTTGGGATTCATCGCGAGGTCGGAATTGAAAGAGAGCGAAGTCCGAGGGCGATCTCGCGAACAGGTGGGCGGCTGGGACTTGGTCCCAAGGACATGTGGAAGCCGAGCGCTGCGAGATGTCCTTCGGATCGCATTCCAATCCCCAGGCAAAGAGTGATGGGTCTACAGATCTCCGCATTATCTCCTCTTGCAGCCTGCGGAACGCTCGCCTGCCTTCGCCGTACAGAGTCGGCATGTTGACGTCAAAGAGACCCATGAGACAGTACGCCTCGTCCTCGGGACGCGTTGTCTTGCGCTGAGCGGCCCAAGACATTCGCTGCGCGATACTGAAGTGTGTAGGGTGCTTAGATAATGTCAAGACGTCCTCCGGGATACCGGTGCACTGATTCAAGAGGGGCGCGAGGTCAGCCTTCGCACCGAGGCTATCCCAATCCTTCGAGAGGAAGATGACCATACGTGGAGCGAGGAGTTCCTGTAGGGTCCACCCTCGCGTGTGCCATCTGCTGCTTTTGAAGCTCTCCTCCCACCTACTCAGCCCAGCGCCCGTGAGCCATTCGGCATCCGCGACTCGGAACTCCACGGGCGAGTACGGGTGTACATCGCAGAGATATGCATAGCACACCTCGGCCAGGGAGTAGTAGCGGCACATCGAGTTGATCGCCTCAGAGAGCTCGGAGCTGCTCGACTTGTCGATGCAACACATGTCTGCCCAGACCCAATCGTGGCCCCAGCTCTCCGCACATTCGCAGAATCGCCGGATCTTCGGATGGGCGCGGTCTCGCGGGGTTTCTCCCGTCAGCTTGCATCGTTCGCAAAGGGCTCTAAGATCCTTGAAAGACTGCTCCTCTTCCTCCCATACGTGGGACAAGATCGCGAAGCCGCCAGGGACCGCCTCGGGACCTATGAACTCGTGGAGTTCGGCGCGTGCGGTAGACAGCAGCCACATAGGAAGTGGATGAACGCTGATTGAATGTGAAGTCTACTCATTAGCAGTGCCAGTTTCATAGGACAAGGTGCGGGATACTGACTTTCAGTGGGGCTGTGATGACTATCGACTATAAGGATTCAGCGTCCTCGGATCAATTTCCTACAAGGAGCTATGCGAAGTGGGCGGGTAGCGACAAGGCTAGGGTAGAGTTAGACGTAGTCTGAAATAAGGTCTCAGTGTATGAAAGCAAGTGAACTTCCCGCGAATTGCTCACAGCTCGTGGGTGCTGCCAGTAGGGCAAGTATCGAGGATAACACTGGTGCGTCGTGCGGCATTGTCAGCTCGTCCCCGCTGTTTTGAAGCTGCGTGGCACCTGGTGTTTGGCGGTGCTGGAGCCTCGCAATCCCTGCCGTTATGGTGGACGGACTCGACGAGCATTCCATGCATACCCGGAACGATCAACCGTGGACGGCACTCCGGCACGAAGAAGCTGGTTTCGCTGGGCGGTATTATTGAAGGCAAAGCGTGCAGTGGGTTACGGTAGAATGGGGTGTCACAATCGGACCGTTCGGTGGCCAAAAACATGCGGTGCCAGAGCGCTGGCACTGCCTGCCAGTGCAGCACGGCTTTCCCGAAAACTATGTGGACCATCCGTCCGCTGCACTCTAGATCTGCATACCGGAAGGGATGTCGCCGCCGATATGACACTTTCAGAACGAACGTGGGCGCAAAGGCGGTTCGTCTGATTAGAGCGGGTAGAGCAACAGACTTGTTCACTCCGAAGGTGTCTTTCTCCAGTGGCTCGACAACGCGGTCCCTCCATCCAGATCTAAAGTACCAGTCAATTCCTCAAGGTGGCTGCAGGGGACGAGCGGGTGTCGATGTCAGCGCATGAAGAGACGACAGCTTGAGGAAATTGCAGAAGGGTTTTTAGATATGGCTCCATGCGCACAGTCTCCATGCGGCCACCCTCAACGCCGCAGGAAGTGCTCACAGGTAGTAGAGGCTGCGAGTGGTAGTGGAGGGTAGTGGTAGGCATGGCGGCTCGATAGCGATATTTGTGGCAACGCACCTTACATCCGGATTCCGGGTGCCTTTCCGACGAAGCTGTGTAGGCGCAAGGGCCGATATGGCTCAACGTACTCAACACTGGCGCTGTGTTACGGACGGATGATTCCAAGCGTGAGGCGATGACACGTGTCAACACAACTAAGACAATCCGTAGCTAGCAATACACGAAGGCAGACCTATGCAGACGCACTGAACACAGAGAAATTTTATTCAGACTCCCATTCGAGTTTCTCCGTCCGCCAGACTATGCATACCAGACGAGAACGTCGCGGCCGATCCGACGCTTTCAAACGACGACCAGCTTGCCGCAGAGAGTGGGCGTGAATGCGGTTCCTCCGAGGAGAGTGGAGGGTCAGAGCCATGCTCGCCTAGAACCCACTCCGTATCGGAGAAACGGTCCCCTGCGTCGCTGTCTGGCGCGGGATGATGGTCCCTCCATTCAGAAACCGAGTCGAAGTCAAAGTCGAAGTGGTCCTGCCGATCAGAAGAGGGCGTAGGCGCAAGAGAGGCTGCAGAAGATGCCGCAGACGTCGAGGAAGTAGGGGAGGGTGAGCGGGAGCCCGTGTCGGCGCATGAAGAGACACTGGAGAAGAAGATGTACCGTTCCGGCTCCGGTTCCATGCGCACAGTCTCCATGCTGCTCGTCCTCCGGATGCGCATGCTGCTTTCGTTCGCCTCCCACCGCAGGAGCTCCTCGCGCTCGCGCTGGTGGCGTTCGAACAGCTCGTCCCACAGGTTCCGCGGCGCAGCACGCCGCCGCTTGCGGACGACCCAGTCCACGTCGACGATTCCCATGTGCGTGATGTCCGCCCAGGCGCCGGCTGCGTCGCACACTGCGCGGCGCTGGATCCCTTCGTGTGCGAAGCCGAGCGCAGTGAAAAGACGTTGCGCGCTCTCGCGAGAAGGCGAGGACATGATGCGGGCCTGCACCCGGTGTGCATCGATGGTCTCGATCGCCCACTGCACCGCGAGCGCACAGGCACGCATGCCACAGCCCCGACTGCGGTAGGGCGGGAGGATGAAGACGCCGACATACACCTCCCGCGGGATGGACGACATGGTCACGTAAACGACCCCGATCGTCTTCCACTGCATGATCCTCAGAGTGTCCATGTCCTCTTGCGGCGATGGTGTGTCCTGAGAGTTCTGGGGAGGCTTCTCTGAGGGCGCGGTGTCAGTGGGTGTGGGAGGGTGTATGTCCTTCGCTCTGTGCTCGCGCCGGCGTTCCTCCTCAAACTCTGGCGTGAAGATCACCGGGTTGTCGACGACGATGGGGCAATCGTGACTAGCGATTGTGGTGTAATTCGGAAGCCCTAGTTTTTCGATCTCGATGGAGTCGGGAACGGCCACCTTGACTGGAGAGCGGATGGCGGCGAAGAGGAGGGAATTGTTGTTCGCAAAATCGAAGACATCCGGTCGTCCAACAAGCGCTGCCTCCACAGATACTGCAGATAGCTGAGCCCATGCGGAGGCGAGGTCTCTAGACTTGACAACGTTAGTGTTGTCGATCGCAGTCTCGAGGACAACGGTGCCCTCCAGACGGGCGGGGGCAATGAAGCCATCGGAGGGCGGCCAGAAAGGCTCACCCTCCGACGTCAGCGGATTCAGCGCTGGGGCGGAGTGCTGTAGCTCGCTCATGGCGGAAGCAAGGGGGTAGGACAGAGGCAATCAGAGGCAGTCATCACCTACATATATAGTACACGGTCGGCGGACGTCAACGTGTAACCAGCGCTGCGGGAACACCATGCTCCGACTGATAGAGTTTGCCTTCGATAGATCTCAGTTGACCACATCAGTCTCCACGACACACTCACCAAGTGACATCGGAAATTTGATATGGACGTCGTCGACTGGTAATGACTCGAGCTGCAGCCTGAGGCTGCAGTAGCGCTACCAGAATAGTCATGTGTTCGATGCGTGGCCCGGCGATGCATTGGGAGTCAGTGCGACTACGTTCGGGCAAACTTCGCACCTCGAGGAAGGCAGAGCCAGCTATAGCCAGCCTAAGACTCACGTCCGAAGGCGTCTGGGACCAGAGTGGTCTTGCAGCGCGGGCTGTGTGGGCTCGCGATTGTGAACCATGGTCTAAGCCAAGTCTCGGCTTGATACCGACATCTTGTCCGTGTTGCAAAGGGAGCTGGATTTTCTGGAATACACCAATGCCAGTGGTAGACCGAGTTCAAAAAATATGTTTAGTACAAAGCAGCTTGAAGAGCTGAGGAGCTTAAGATGAACTTTCAATTTCATCAGGAATCAGGGTCGAGAATGCAATTGAGTATCTTACTGCTCGTTGATCTGGATTCTGCGCGACCACTGATGTGCATTGGTTCATATTCAGAGAGCCATATAGTGATTGCTGGCATCCAGGCCTCGCCGGACAGTGGCATTGTGGAAGATCATGTCAAGAGTCCAGACACAAGAATTGTGCTGGCAGCGGGCGCATTCACTGATTCGTCAATGAGCTCCTTTACATGCCTGTTTCTCCTAGACAACAACATTCGTAGCAATAAGGAGGGCACGTGGTGTAGTTGGTTATCACGCTCGCTTAGCATTCGATGCATTTGCGAGAGGGGTCCGGTTCGATCCCGGACGTGTCCATTCCATTGTCGTGAGAGATATTTTTTCCCGACCACTGCGCCATCCTGGGCCCTCTTCCTCGCGTCGCCCTGCACTGACGGACTTTACAATCCCTGTTGAAACCGTCGATATCTTTCGTATCTCCTTGGCAGTGGTGGCGCCACAGTGCTTAAGGAGCAACGCACTAGTACTTTCTGCTACAGTCGTCGTCGTCGTCTGGGCTGACAAGCGAGCCTAGGCTAGTCTGCACCATGGTGTCAACGGTAGCCACAGCAGCGAGCGTGCAGGAAGCACAGGCAAGTCAACCATCTCCATCCTATGCATATAGCCCTCACAATGCCTCAGGACTCCTATCATAAGGGCGCAGTCGCGGAACTGGCCAAGGACTTCAACAAGGCGTTCCGGATGTATGTGAAGGCAACGGAACAGTACCTCCTCCTCAGCAATGGCACTGCAGATGTAAAACTACGCAGTCTCTACAAAGCAGAGGCGACTAAGTCACTGGAGCGTGCGGAAAAAATCAAAGCGGTCAAGCAGGATCTCACCCCAGTCGTGAAAGACGAGCTATCGCCAGGTGATTTGATCTTGCTCCATGAGCTATGCCTAATAACGACGCTGACGGTCTGGCATATTTTTAGGGGAGCAGATGTACGTGATCCGAAGGTCGTCACTCATCAACCAAGGGTTTGTTCCGCCTTGGGACTCCGAAGAATCCCCAACCCCTTCATCGGAGTAGGCTAACATCCGCCGGTTGCCTGCGGACTCGCATTGCTCATCTCGTTCTCAGACAACCGCCTCTGTCTGCAGAACAAGTCGAACAAGCCGCAACATGGTGTAGACCCCGTTCTTCTCACGAACACCGACTCCAAGAAGGGGATGGTCCGAATCCGCAAGATGTGACGCAACACATCGTATCAGACTGCTCGGTGTGCGCTGCGTTAGTCGTTGCGATCGACCATGACCGTCGCTTCGATTCCAAGGTTTACATTGTCTCGTCGGGTTTGCGAGTACGGAGTTGACTCCTGTTCTAGATGATCCTATCTTCTTTGCACCCACAAGCAGAATCCGGGCAGTTCCAATGCAAACTTCTGTTTAACGGGACTTTCCGACGTGTATGTATCCGTGGCCATCCTGTCCCAGCGGATCCTGATATACTTCTTCTGGAACCATGTTTCAGATCAGTGCGTGACGCCTTGCATGTTTACGCCGCCCGGCTCATGATTTTACAAGGCATCGACGACCAGTTACCTGTATATCCAGATGGAACACTCATGTGTGTCTCGACGAGGACCAAGGGACAGATGTGGCCGTCTCTCATTGAGAAGGCTGTAAGTACCGTTCGAATCAACCACGCTTGCCGCATCTGAAGTCTAGGTCGCAGTACATGAAGCTCGCTGGCGGATATGACTTCGTTGGATCGTAGGTACACTCTTCAGCACTGCCATCGGCCATTGACTGACATCTACGCAGAGATTCAAGTACGGACCTCCAGTGAGCTTGCAATCTCGTCGTCGCCTTTCTGAGCTCAAATTCACTGCTCCAGTGCACTTGCGGGTTGGATACCGGAAGCCCTCCACATGAAAGGGTATGGCGCAACCTCTACCGCTGGAGTCCTTGCTGACCTTTTACCAGCTCCCACTTTCAACGCGAAAGGACTTGGGCTCGGCTGATGAAGGGCTATGTCAACGGTATGTTACGGGCACCAGTCGGTATGCGTAGCTCACTCAATATCGGGAGTAGGAACATGCGTGGCCACTTTGGGGACGGGCGAACAGGTGAGGACAACCGACGTTTCCCTGGCCCTCTTGCCGACCCACTGCTACGCTATCATCGGTGAATCCTCCTCATAAAACTATCGCCGCATGCGAGCCTGAAATTGGCCCGCAGGTGTCAGTGAATCCGAGCACGACCGCAGACTCACCATCTTCGACCCATGGGTACAACGGCACGCCCATGAGGGTCTCGCACCCACAGAAGAGTCGGGCAAGGACCCGCAACGTGAGTCTCCGTGGGTTATCTAAGAGCAAGGCGTACTTCTCATAGGATAAATCAGGGACAGTTGAGCTATCGATGGATTCGGTCTACCAGCTCTTCGACGGCATTTATCTCAGCTGGGATCCTTCCATGTACAAGCACCAGCTCTCCTTCCACGGGTACGCGAAAGATGACTATACAACAGCGCGTGAGTGTCGACTGACGTGAACCTTAGAATGTGGAAACGAGACGGCAAAGGGAAGGATACCGATTCAGGTGAGCACCCACTCTTCCCTCGAGCCCTCCGCCCATTCCTCATCGATCGCGTCCAGCCACACACTCGAGGATGCAAGTACACCTGAACCTCCCTACGGACGTTTCGGAAGGCGAAGAAGTGTGGGTGCTGCTAACTCGCCATGTTCGCAGCCATCGGTCGAAGGACGAGTATATCGCTCTCACGGCACATACCGGAAGTGAAACAACCTCCGCGTTTGTCGATGATGCGCTTTCTACGAAGGTCCGGCCATGATCACATCCATCTTGCTTGGGCGGGGTCGCAGCTGATCAGAGACTGACACAGGGAGAGTACACCAACTCACCTCACGTTCTAGTGAGTGATATGAATCTTGAAGTGGTGCATCATGAAGCTGAACAGCCTCGTAGGTCAAGCAGAGCATATCCCGTGGGGAGGACTTGATCTCGCTCGTGGCATCATATGAGGGAGAACGCGAAGATGTGGGTTATACAATCACGGTCTACTCGAACTACAAGGCGTCCGCAATCCCGCCGCAGAAGCTCCTTTACACGAAAGATGTAAGTGCGATTGCTTCCCCACACCTGTGCTTCAGACTCGCCATGGCCACGGGGTTCACCTCCTTGACAGATCGAAGGGGCGTTCACCCAGAAGAGTGCCGGCGGGAACCACACCTTCCCGACTTACTACCTCAACCCGCAATATCACCTGCACGTCCATCCCCGTACCGACGCGACCTCGCGAAGCGGTAAAGATGCCCGAGATGCGAAGGCAACTGTGTACGCCACAG